>JAIPMN010032917.1:0-12768 GCA_020650975.1 Apostichopus californicus
ATTAACAATGGGGACAAATTTACCTCAACAACCACCTAGCCAGAGATTTTTTTCCCATTTTCTTCAGGGCATGCAAACTAGATACATATTGAGCCTACCTAGCCAGAGTTGACATTCTCTAGGGTATGCACACAAGGAAATGTACCAAATAAATTTACGTATTAATTAGCATTGCATTACACTTATTTACAGCATAGGGCATCCATATGTTTATATATTACAGGCAATGTTTTCCAAGATCACTCAGTTTAAAGATGTCATATCACAGGTTTTACTTTCAGTTCAACCTCGTTACACCCTAAAATTAGGTTTTTGGAGTTGCAGTTCACATTTATTCCTTTGTGCTTAAGTGGATACTTGATGCTTTGTGCATGACAGTATCCCATATATGACCAGTAAGTTTCACACAATACAATGGACATATTCATTCTTTATTGCAGAAGATATCAAACAAAGCAAAAGACCTACGTGACTTGAGATTCTCACTGACAGAATCTTGTATTTCACGCATTTGATATTCCAGGTCGACAACTTCATCTGTAATTTGCTTTCTAAGGTAAAGCAGCCATAAACCAACAGTACATAATAGTACAAGCATGACAAAAGCAGTCACTGATATCGCAATCTGAAAGGTATACGGAAACTGGCTGGTGTACCTGAGATGACCTAGCTCAAACATCAAACTAGCATGTAAGACCTGCAGGAAAAGTAAAACTATTTCAACTTTAATTATAATTAGGTAAATACTATTAACAGCTAGTAATTAGTAAGCAATCTCAAGTGATACTTCAAATCCTCATCCTCACATATCATTCACATAACTTCTCATAGAAAGAAGAAGAGGATAAAAATGTGGTATCAGTCAAAACTTAACGACAAAGCTGAATAATCCAGTTAGTGAAACTGCTTTATTATAATACAAAGATACAGCCATTCAAAGGTTGTTATTATAACATGCACTAATAACTAACCACTGAAGTATGAACATTATTAGTGACATGAGAAGCTGAGGAATGGAAGTGAGGGGATGGGAATGGGGAGGGTGGGCAGTGGATTATAGTTGCTTTCCTGTATATAAAACATTGATCATCTTCTGATAAATATATAAATATTGGTTTTGGTTTAGATTTCCTTTGGCTCTGTTTTTTAAACAGTCTTTCCCTACCTCGCTGCTCTTCCCTGCCCCTTTCCGCCCCCATACCCTTACACCTCCTATGCACCCTTTCCTTCCACCCTCATACCCTTACACCTCCCATGCCCCCTTTCCTTCCATACCCTTACACCTCCCATGCCCCTTTCTTTCCACCCCCATACCCTTACACCTCCCATGCCCCCTTTCCTTCTACCCCCATACCCTTACACCTCCCCCCTTCCTAGCTGCTGATAAATATCTGATTCTCTGGACAACTGTAGATGGATGGGTGACTAACTCATGTGCTGGTTTCTACAACCCATATGGGTGTTGCTAGCTTCCACTGTACTGAATCCCTTGTATCATTCACAGAGTTTATTATAATCAGTGGACCATGAAGCAAGCCCTGTTACCAGGGGTTCATGCAACCTTATTTTGAACCATTGCGATCCTGATCGTGGTCATGATCCCGATGATGGTATTGTTTTGCCCTTAATATCAGATATAAATAAGCTACTGTGGCAATAAAGTGTTTTCACAGTATAGCATAGCTTTTGTGTTGTTATTTATAGAGAGCAATGTCACACGTTGACGACCTTGGTTATTATTTGATGTGTTCGAGTTCATTCCAGGTACTAACAAGGGAGAAAGGTGGCATGAGTACGTGAGGCAATCATTCTTCCTGGACAACTGATAGTTTTTATTCGTAAACACTTTGGTCAGTGAGACGAGCCAATAACTTTTTAGAAAGGTTTCTTCAAAACCCTATCAGGTACACTCTTAATTTTCCCGGGTCACTTTTGTGACCCGGATTCCTGATAGAAATAATTTCATCCTTTTCAGGATCAGTTTGATCCATTCCGGTATAAAATTCAACCATTTCCGATTCAATTTCGTTAGTCTTGGTATCATTTCAATGTATTGTTCCGGATTAGAACGTAGCGCTTGATGCTATTGGCTGATATACATCATGTGACAAAAGCTTCGCTTGTGTTACGTTTGAATTGAGTTTATGCAGCGCACGTACGTACGCTATTTGTACAAGGTTGTATACTGACGCCATCTTTTTGCAAAATACTGTTACTGAAAAGCTGCTATGGATTCCGTAGAGGCAAAATCACTTCAATGGGGATTGGAGAAGTACGTCAAGAATGTCAAAGGTGAGTTATAAGACACTTTCCATCTCGTTTGTTGTGCTAACCAGACGCAATAAAGTTCGTGAGATGAGTAGCTATGCTCACTCCGTCACGGGCTTACTCTGGCCTATCGTTATACAGTGTACACTGCAGTGTGTAGCATGATGTGGTGTGAAAAATATATAACGCTAGGTATATGATTGACTGTACTGTACAGTATACTACAGTACTGTACATGCCTACACACAACAGTATGCAGTATTGTGAAGCATCTATGGTGCTACAGGGCAAACAGTATTACTGTATGGTGGGTTCTAATGTTGTGCTACTTAACCACAAAGTGAAATGCAAGAATACACAGCATAAGTATAACTGTAGGTCAATCAATGTAACAAGGGGATAGGCATTTCATGCAATGAGCCCTTTGTGCACTAAATTTTAGCCAATTAGAAGGCACAAAGACCTGTAGAAGACGTTCATACACTAGTTTATTAATATGTAATGTTGAAATTAAGTTAAGTTTGGCCTTATATTTGATTCTAATTTCTACACTAATCAGGTTGGAGTGTAAAAGAAATATTACTATAGCCTAGGTCAGAGTAACCCATACCAAATTGTAATGTAAGACTTGCCTACAGTGAGAATCAGTCTTTCCCTTGTACAGTATGTTCTATATAAGATGATCAGTTACAAATGCTACTGTAGTGTTGTGGTTGGACTGGGCCCACTAGTGGAGTGTACTGAACTGTACTTTTGCGTTGAAATGAAAAACAACACTGATTTTTCATACTTTATTTTTTTTAATCAATATATATATAAGAAAGAAAACAATAGAGATGGTAAGGTCGTCATTAAATCGCAAATACATTTGTAGGCTAGTGTCCATAGGTTTATGCTATTGTGTAATAGTACAGTTAACGCTGGAAGTAGCTGTTCCGCGAAAAGTTCCGGTATATCCGGTAATACCGAGTATTCGTCAGTGGGTATGCCACTATCTGTTATTGCTTATACCGACGCACCCTTGCATAAAGTTGCATATGGTCTTGCCTAGTAATGGCAAAAAAAAAAGTGGCAAAATAACTTATAAGTGACACTAAATGGTTTGCTGAAACTTCTCAGATTTCATTATACAGTACATGGAAATAGATCGGAAGGATTTGAGATCCGTATTGTAACATTCCATAAACTTCATTTATGGCAATATGTTTTATAATGCTAAATAAGGTAAGGAAATTGGCCAAATACAGGTCTTTTCAAATTGTTTTCATATACCATACTGTGTGCAAAAGTGGGTGCTATACAATAAGCGTGTGATTAGAATAAGCTCTTAATTGCATGAGGTCTGCATGTATCTGTTTATTTCGTGGACGTTAAAATTGCAGAAATGAACTTTCATGGAGGTATTACTACAATAAATTTTTAGAGAAGTAACATTTTGCTAACATATGTTGTCTTTGCTTAATTTCAGGAAGTCTGGTTTTATGCTGGCACAGGTCGCCATGAAGCAACAGGCTACCTGGAAAACCGACTGCGATATGTGAGGAGAAAGGACCAAAATAAGACAAAGAAGTCTGTTCCCGACCCTCCTTAACCTTCAAAGCTGGTTGACACAACAGTTTTGGAATTAACATCAGGTAAATTGATAACAGTAGCAAACACAGAGCTTCTAATATCAGAGACAATAAGGAGAGTTCTGTGGGAGATATTCTCTCAGAATATACACATCTAATCGACACAGATGGCATGGTAAGAGTTTGACTCAATACATGTGTTATTCTAGCTCAGTCACTTGGCGAACAGGAACCCGAACTAAAGTGCCAAAAGCTTCCTGTTGCTGTAAGACTGAAGAGTGAATAATGTCATGTTGTAGGCTACACATTATATAACAATGTTAATTTGGCCATAAGAGTATGGTATGAGTGTTTGCTAGACCTTTCTAGCGTTTCCTTGGGTACCTGTTACTGTAGGTTGATTGCAATTTTACTGAGCTTCAACATCATGCAAATTTTAACAAAGGTTGCCTCACTGTTCTTTAAATCATGTATGTTTCTCAGAGAGAATGACCTAACGGTTATGAAATGATTGAGAATCACGATAATGATGATGGTGGTGATGATGATGGTGGTGTTGGTGATGATGATCATGGGGATGATCATGTTGGTGTCGGTGATGGTGATGATGAGGAAGAGAGTTGCAAGATTGCAAGGTCACAGTGACTTTTTGTGGCAATGTATGGTTGTATCCTTGTATGTCAGAATGTTGCAATTTAAAAACAAAAATGTGTAATTTCTCATTTATCTTTTCAATAGATTGGCACAAACATACCATCTGTCCTTGAAAAGGTTCAACAGCCACAGCCTTTCGTTTTGGCATTAGGACAAAGAGATCAACCAGAGCAGGTGTTTAGTAGAGTTGAAAAAGAGCGCTACCTTGCCAATGACTTCTGCAGAGAGTTGACATATGTTTTAAAATGCTTGACATCAATTATACATGAGAATGATAGAACACCTGGGACTTTTTGAGAACTTTTTGAACCAAAAGACTGAGACTTCATCACCTATTTTCAATCGTCATGGTATTAATGGTTATCACATTAACTAAGTTAACAAATTTATCATAGTTTGAGTTCAGTTTGTCCTCTCATGTCCAATATTGACAGGTCAAATTGCACTGGATAGTTTCGGTAAGCCTATTGCATATAATTTAACTGAAAAATCATTCCTCATTGTTATGTGAGCTGTTCGGATTTTGAAGATGAATAGAGGGATGGTGTTATTTCTAGTACAAACAGTGAGTGGTGCATTGGTAACTTAACCTGCCCCCAACACCTCCTCCAACTTAAATCTGCTTATGCCACTTAAAGTAACAAGGGAAACATCATCAAGCATTCATACGTGATTATTCAAGCACTTGTTCATTTCCAAACATGTTGGTGGTTCAGTAAAAACTCAGTAAAAACTTAAGTTTTGGAAAGATTTTCATTTATTTTAATACATAGAACATTCAGTGCAATTAATATTTAGTAAAACTTTGCAGAGGTAAACATAGAAAGGAAATTCTTTTTACAAACAGTTTCTTATTCCCATGACAAATCACCTCTCGATCATTTCTGTCATTTGTAACAAAGATTTTATGCATGCAATTCAAAGTCTTGCCTATTATTAAGTTGTACAATATCAAAGTTGTATCATTCTATTGTACTAAGTTATTTGTAATATACCAAACTATATCAAAGTATCATTATTGGTAAATAATGTAAGACCATTTGTTGAGAGGCTGGTGAAGTAGCATTCTTCAGATTTTTTCATTATTCTTCAATATGTAGATTTCAAAGGTTAAAAATAGCAGGAGATGATCTCTTTGTAACATATTCTTACATTTGAACCTATTGTGGGATATCTTTAGTGAGGATCAACCTCTTTCTATAAGTAGAAATAATTGACGTTGTTTGTTACGAAGTTGTTAACAAGAATAAAGACATGGCCAAGTTATTTTCAGATTTGTATGATGTTTCTTATTTGCATGTATACGCCAATGAAAAGAGCCTCACGTTCTATTGGTCTCGACAGTAGCAACAATGCTGTGGAATAATAGGGAGCAAATTGCAATATGTCTTATCCATTATCCATTTTTGACCCGGAATAATATCCAGAACGTAAGAACCCTTGAAACGGAACCGGATCAAATTTATCCGGAATGGGGTCATTGTTCTTTTGATCCGGAAATCCGGATCATTTTGATACGGGCGGGGTCGGTGCCCCTGGGATCCGGAAACCGGATCAAATTTGATCCGGAATGGGGTCATTGTTCTTTTGATCCGGAATTCCGGATCATTTTGATCCGGACGGGGTCGGTGCCCCTGGGATCCGGAAACCGGATCAAATTTGATCCGGAATGAATCAAATTTGATCCGGATGTTTTAAGAGTGTAGTTTCTGTGGAGGTCACTGCAGTTTAAACGAGAGTTACGATGATGTAGCCTAGGCCAACACTTCTCACATAGCCATGACACTAGACTAGGCCTAGCCTATAATTCTGAATGGTTCCAGCCATACAAACTCAGATTGGCCAGAAAACTATATATCAATGCTGCTCCAAAGGAGTGCTATTGAAGTACTAACAAAGGAGAAAGGTGTGACATGAGAATGTGAGGTCATCATCAGTCCTCCTCGACAAATGGATGGTTTTAATTTGTTAAGATTAGACGTAAATTCTGAGTAAGAGTTACAGAAGTAGTACTTCCAATAAGGGCTTGGGAATGTAGGAATAAATAGATGTAGAATCATATCAGAATATCATAATTAAATTATCCTCTCTGTTAGAAGTATATAACTGCATATAAGATAAACTAGAGTATATTATAGAAAATTAAATTTTCCTCTATGTTAATACCCTGTGATTATCTGTAATCTTTGTACTTACAGTGACAAATGGTAAGTCTCTCTCAGTTCTTTCACCATTTATATCCCCAGCTGGTGGGGAGTTCTCTGGGGGGGTGCAAACCAAGGACTCAGCAGTGAGAGTAATATTTCCACATAGCTCTGTACCAATGTAAACTTTCACATCTATTTCTTGGCTTCCCTCATCTAAATATCTACCCTGTGTAAAAGAGAAAGGCAAATAAAAAAATTGAACTTAACTATACAAAAAAGTGTCTGGTCATCAGAGACTACTAAATTTTGCTATTGACAACCAAAACCCTTGAGCTGGTCTTCACACTAGAAAAACTTGACAAATTCTATAATTTTTGAAATTTTTTAAAATATTTCAATAACAAACTATTTAAGCAAGAGGAAGATTATTTGAGTATTAAACTTACCACATGTTTGCTTTTTCGACAGCTAATGTAAATCAGAAGAAATAATGCAGTAGCACTCATTGAAGTTGCAGAGAGTTATGCTATGTAAAGGGCTAACTACAGCCTAATATAGATAGATACTTACCAGTGATTTGATTGGCTTACTGTCTGACACAAGCTCTATGATAATAATTTTATAGCGTACTTCATACTCATTGTATACAAAGAGCTATTAGCAGTAAATGGGAAATACAACTTTACTATGGTTTTGGGATTGCAAACACAAGTGCAGTTACTATTTAACAAATCATCCAAAAATCAGTGCAATTTCTCATGTTTGTTGGGTGAACTCACTGCAAAGTCATATTGAAGGAACTTCTTTGGTCAGCAACATCATGCTCCCACCATAACGCTTTTTGTCAGCATTTTTTCACTTCAACTTTTTGGCAATTTTTTTTTTTTTTTTTACAAATTTCACCTCAATGTAGCCTGCCCCAACTGTTATAACTACATATAACTGAACTCAATAGCACATACAGTCAGCTATTTAGAGGTATCTTATCTTGACAGAATAAGAGTAAGTTACTTTGGTGGTCTCAGATGCAACAACATACAGATGTAAGTGTCCATACTCAATTTATCTTTATGTTCCTTCATAAGACTTTACTGTTGTGCATCATACTACTCTCATTTATAATTTATTAAAAGTATTTTTTCAGTCTTACTGAAATTGAACTGGTCAAAGTCCTGCCATACCGCATATTTATTACGGTTAAAGTTTGTGCACTACACATGCTTGCATGATTGCGCACTTCTGATCACTAGTGGGAAATTGTTAGAACAACCAATATCTATATATAACTAGGTCTATATGCTTTCTATTTTGCTGTCACAGAAATAGAGATGAACTGTACATGTGACAGGGAGGTGTGTATCTGCACACACTCTGATTTTTTTTTACAAATGTCAATGAAATTCATTTCAAAGTCATTATATTCCAATTCTTATTTTTGTAGCAGTAATTTGAAGCAGATGAGTCTCCTCATGATATGCCTATCATCCTATCAGTAGAATTACTTACAGTAAGACTAAGTAGAGTGGGATTAGCATCATAGTCTCTAACACCGCCATCAAACTTGTCATATTCTGGATCTTGCACATACTGAAATTTTTTCTCATTGTCAATTGACCAGGTTAAGAGTTCTGTTACTCCATCCATGATAAACCCAACATCAACAAGACCTCCTGCCTCATCAGCTCTCTTTCTCCTTGTTTGAGTGAAGTTAAGGCTCGGAGAAGGACAAATCATCTTGCCAGCATCAATAATTTCACAAATCTGTTAGCAATATATTTCAAAGAAAATTTTGTTAAGGGGTCATGTTAAAGTCACTCTGACCAGCTTATATTCCAGCAGGTAGATCTTTGTCTCATGTGCTATGAAGTTAATACAACTACCCTGCCTGCCTGCTGCAACTCTGTGCATTGCTTTATATAAGATGGTGGTTCTCAGATATGTTATAAAATACAATTGGCACACTGGTAACATCCTGCAGCTCTGAGCCTTTATCTGACAACAGCTAAACAGTTTACTTGTTTTGTTTTTATCTTTCCCGCATAATCAGATGTCTTAATGTAAAACTAAGAACTGCTCTATAAGAAGAATGCAGTTTCCCTGTAATTATATTGAATATATCAAACAAACAAGTTTATATTATGAAATATATATCAGCCTCAAGGATTGACCTCTAGATGAAGATAAACTTCATCACCAAACAGGACCATTATTGTTTGATATAGATGGCAATGTCTATGGGGAATGACAACCTCCCTTTGCTGGATTCCAACCTTTGGACGTTACATCATTCATTTCAGTTAGTTTAGGAGATTGCAAGTAGAGGATGAGACCCAGAATTGAATCCTGGTGGAGGCTGGAAGCTTATCATTGCTATTTCAAGTATAGATCTATTTTATGGGAAGCTTGATTTTCGTAAAACAAGTAGGAATATATGAGATGACGTTGTAATATTCTCACCTCGGTAAATTTCATACTATCCACAGCAAAAACAATCTCTGGTCTCCTGATACTGTTTAATCTTTCACCAATGACTGTCAACATGTTCCCTCCGCTTTGAGAAAGACCAAATACAGGTTTAAGTGATTATTTCTTTATAAAAATTGGAAAAGTATTCCACACACGTCTGTAACAACAAATATAACTTCCAATTATGATAATAATTTGTGCTAGTTGCAACTTTATTAATGAACACGGAAGGGAGGTGGCCATACACGCACACAAAGAATTGCCAAATGCTTGAGCAAGGTAAATACATATGCATAGGTTATATGAGGGGATAATTTGAGCTGGTTGCAAATTTATTAATAAACACCGATTCCAACAGACGGGGTTTTCAACGAACAGTTTTACCCTTTCACCCTGAGTGTTCCATTACTTGCCACTGGAATATCGCTTAAAATGAGAGTAATCAATATATAATGTCATGATCTAAAATGCCAGCTGAACGATTTCATGAACTAGAATAGAAGAAGACAAAAGAGATTATTGAATGGCCTATTTACTACAAATCATCAACTCTGTTGGCTAACAATTGCCATTTCTTTAAAACTAAGCAAAAGGAACATTACACCTATAAAGCTGAAAGTTCAACCAGAACAAACTTACGATAAGATGGACTGTTTAGGATCCACATTAGAGACTTCTGGGTCAAGAATGTAAATAAATTCTGTACCATCGAGTGTTCTACTGCGATTGTCAAACTGCAATATGACAGTATGGCTGCTGTTTACTGTAGAGTTCACATTAATGCATTCAATGTAATCTTGTTGTATTCTGTAAATGGAAAACATTAAGAAATATAGATAAACAAACAAGTGGAAGAACTAGTAAGAATAAATAGAAAAGAGAACGATGGTTGGAAGTAGAATAAGTTACCTAACTTATGCGTTGATGCATGGGCTACAGTAAACACTGTAAAAGAAAAGAAACATCCACACATATCTGGCATGTAAAGACTTACACACAATAACATACTGTAAGTTTGTTAGCAATGAAACACACATACCTGCCATGACAAAACATACAATAACACACTGTAACTTTGTCTGTTAGCATGTAACATATACCTGGTATGTAAAGATAGAAATGAATAACGTAGTATAAGCTTGTCTGTGTTAGCAATGTAACACACATATACCTGCCAAATAAAAAGTTACGCACAGTAACGAACTAAGTTTGCCTGTGTTGGCATATGTTAAATTCCTAACATGTTAACTAATTATTGATCTTGCCATCCTATTACACTACACTGAATGAGGTTGCAGACTTTATATTGAAATGTAAACAATTAATAAATAAATAAAATAAAAAAATGAATGAAAGAAATCAATTGATCAATATATCAATATTAATCAATTCTTTTGTTTATTATTTTAGAGATCTATCCAAAAGATTGACATGTTCAGACTGTAACTCAGCAAGGATTGAATTACTCTTACGTTGTAATACTGCATGGCTCACTTCCAACAAAAGCTTCTATATCTCTACCGGTGTCTAGGTCTGTACCATTAATAGTTATCAATGAACCTCCAGATGCTGGACCAATCTCAGGAAAGAATGAGGTTAATTTTGGATCCTGTAAAAAAGAATCAATCAATGAGAAATATTATTTATGAAACTAGAAGAGACAATCAAAAGACTTTATAAATAGAAACATTTGAAATCAAACACAGCCTACCATCCATCTCTCAAACTGATTCTTGAAACATATATCAAAAATAATGATATATGAAAAGAGTTAGAAAGGTTAAAGTAATATCAGACTTTTACTACAATAAAATCATCCTAATTCAATCATATGTCACAACTTAATGGTTAACTTTGCATTCAACAAATGCCTGATTGAGTATGATAAAGTGGCATCTAAAGCTAAGGTAATATGAAAGGAACTTGCTTAGTTAATGTCACTGTTAAGTATTATAGTAAATGATTTGTTTTACAGTTTAGAAGTGACAGGTACAGCCTATAGGTAATAACTTAGGTTTACTATTAAAACCATAGACTATTATCTACTTCACTGTTACACACTGTAATAATGAAGACTCTACAGACCATGTTAACTCTTGTTTATGATTAATTTGACTATTTTAGGGCAGGTTTTTACAAGAGTTAGGAAAGGACGTAGAAATGGTAATCTTTCGGTAGATGCCTGTTTTCATGTTTCTTTAAATGACTATAAAGTGTGATATAATCATTTTATTACCTTCAATGGAACAAACAATGGACCTGCCTATGTATGCTACACTGTACAAAGATTGGACCTTCCTACGTATGCTGCAATGTACATAGGTTAGACCTGCCTAAGTATGCTACACTGTTCAAAGATTGGACCTGCCTATACATGTATGCTACAATGTTCAAAGATTGGACCTATGTATGCTACACTGTACAAAGATTAGCTATTCTATATATGCTACACTGTACAAAGATTGGACCTGTCTATGTATGCTACAATGTTCAAAGATTGGACCTGTCTATATATTCTACACTGTACAAAGATTAGCTATTCTATATGCTACACTGTACAAATATTGGACCTGCCTATGTATGCTACACTGTACAAAGATTGGACCTGTCTATGTATGCTACACTGTACAAAGATTGGACCTGTCTATGTATGCTACACTGTACAAAGATTGGACCTGCCTGTGTATCCTACACTGTACAAAGATTGGACCTGCCTGTGTATGCTACACTGTACAAAGATTGGACTTGCCTGTGTATGTTACACTGGACAAACATTGGACCTGTCTATGTATGCTACACTGTACAAAGATTGGACCTGCCTGTGTATGCTACAATGTACAAAGATTGAACCTGCCTATGTATGCTACAATGTACAAAGATTGGACATGCCTATGTATGCTACATTGTACAAAGATTAGCTATTCTATATATGCTACACTGTACAAAGATTGGACCTGTCTATGTACCCTACACTGTACAAATTATTCCAATACATTGTCTTTCACTTTCTTCCTTTTTTTACCCAAGTAAATAGTATGAAGGCTAATCTCAGTGTTTTGAATAGTCTTGTTACTAATGATGAATCTATTATGTCAATTCAGTATTTGAGAAACTAAATCAAAAGCAAATTCGGACAAAGGAATCACTTTCACAAAAGGAAGGCTAGCTATCAGGCTCAATAAGAATGCAGGGAAAAACACAACCTATGAAAACTATGCTAAAGGATCATTTCTCACAGAATATACCTGCAAACAACTAATTGATAAACGTCAAATGATCCCCATGAAGAATGTCACCATGTTTTATTGACTGAACATTCTACTCAGCAAACCAAAACACCTGACAGACACCGCTTCACACAAGGTCTGGTATCTTAACACAAACAGAAAAATCCTAATGAAAGTATATACAATGTACTCACATTGTAAGAGAACATAACATCCCCCTGTGAAGTCCTGTTATCTGTTAATCCTACAGAGACCAGACCCATCTTCACCACTGATGATCCTGCCATACATGTAACACTAAAATAGGGCAAAAAGAAAAGTATTGAATAAAGTACTGTTTATTAAAAGGAAATGTAGCTAATTAAAAAATAAAGTTATGCTCATCAATACTGAAGGCTTTACAGAGGATGATATTTCTTATTATTGCTGGTTGCG
>JAIPMN010032921.1:0-33298 GCA_020650975.1 Apostichopus californicus
ATATATCAGGGGGGTTAAATCCGGACTAAATGGACTAAATGGTGTGGTGTACAAAGTCCCAGACTAAACAAAAATTCTCCTCCACCTCCTCTCACATTGGAGATGCGAGATTTACCCGACCAGCCCATTTTTTTTCTTTACGCACGCTACAACTTTGAATGAAACGTGTTACATACTTGTGATCAAGCCAAGTCATTGATGGCGGGATTAGCTGTTGGATTGACCTTTACAATTCTGTTTAGTTTCGAAGTCTGTATCTACAAATCAAGGTTCATATTTACAGTTTGATATTAATTGCAGCAATATAAAACTATATAAACAAACTAAGGCGAGTTAAGACTCATTCTATAAGCAGTACAGTGAAACGAAGCGATTAACATGCTCACGTACGTGTGTCCATATAGGTAGCCTACATTGTAAGGTTATGTGTGTTAACAAATTACAAACACTATAACTTTCAAAAACATTCACTCCATTTGATCAATCTCAAGACTAGATTGTTATGTGATATTGTTAGAAATATTACTGCATCTTGCTATTCGTATATTTGGTGCAGTTTTAATTAAGTTTAATTCTTCCTAACAAAACCATCATAACGCAGGCATTTGTAACAATGTTCCATTTATCTTATCTATATTTGTTTTATCTTATCATGATATATTTCTTTTTTGAGGGAGGGTGTAGGTTGGGTGGAGTTACATGGCGAAGATATTTGAGAAGTGTTCTTCATCTGCATAGATTCACGTCTACACATGTTTATCTGTAGCCCTATCTACTTCAAGAGAGTAGAGAAAAGATAAGCAGCTTAACTTACCATGTCCCATAATCACAAACTAAGATAATTAGCATGGGTGTGATTTGATTTCTAAAAGCAAACGGGGGGGGGGGGGGGGGATCCTGGGGCAGGTGGTCAAAGGGGCTGTCTCCTTCACTTTTTCGAACTGTTGTTGTTTTATAAAGACGCTAGAAGTAATATGGTGTAATATTTATAGGTTATTTTCAAGTAATACTTGTGTATTTGAAAATGTTCTTATTCTATCTGCAAACTAAAATGTTTCCAGATTTATTAAGCGACATAAAAAGTAACAAATGGCCAATCGTATCGTTAATGAAGGGCTGGACGGCGTCCATTGATACTCTCATAGATTTTCAAACCGTCTGAGAGGGTTTCTCTCAAAATTCAATACAGCCAAACTGGATAAACTTAAATGACATAAGCATATATGGTACTGTCACATTGGTACTAGTAGTATTATGCTAGTACCATAGTGCGTTATATATTTAAATAAGAATCGTCACACTGGGTCGATCATTTGTATAGCCTGTGTAATAACATTATAAATAAGTCAACAAATATCGCGGAGTTGCCAAAAATGCTGTGGCATAACCAACCAAATTACCGGCAGAATCGGATAAAAAGCAAACTCTGTCTGGAAAAAGTAGGGTGGGGCAAGTGCACCTCTTTCACCTTGTTATCCCGCCACCGATCGTGAGTATGGTATATTTGCAATAGTATCAAGATTGAAACCAAAATTAATTACATATCGGATTTTTAGCCACGGTTAGAGGTTTTACTCAGCATTGATATGAACGTATTATGTAGCTGAACAATTACATGTTATAATTTGTCTTGAATACCGACCTTTCCAAAGATACGTATCCATTAGTAGGTACTGTTTTTTGCGTGTCTGACTGTGTCACAGTGTGGAATCCGAGTTGACAGCGGTAACGAGCCACATGGTATCAAGTTTTTAACCCAGACGATATTAACAGTGATGAAAACCTGATTATTGTTGTTGTACTATAGCCCTGAAAAAAAGGTGACTGCGACAAGGATGGCGATCTTGCTTCGATGGTTATCATATAATCAGCATAAACTTGATTTATAATAGGCTATTATTTGGCCACCTCCCATCTTCAGTCGGGAGAAAATGGTTCTGTCTGGGGACAATGATTCACTCGGGGAATTTGCAACTGTTTTTCAACCAGTCGAAATTTTAAATGGGATTTGATTATATTTTATTCTAAGAATTAAAACAACTATCCAGTGACTTAAATTGACATCGTTTTTACAGTATGTGTTAGATTTTAAAACAAAGGTACCAGCTGAAATACCTCTAGTAAAGTTGTGAGTAGATGTGGATGTAATATAAAACGTAGAGAAACACCTAAAAAACGTCTTGCCTAATTAAAAAAAACATTTATTTTTCTTTCAGATATGAATAATGGCAATTTCAAATTCGAAAACATATTTTGAAAGTAATAACAAAAATGTAAGAAAAACAAAAAAATGAGCAATTGTCAATATTAAGTTACAAAGCAAAAAGGCACATTTAAAGTTATTTGCAACATAATCTTAACCATTTCCCCCACTATGAATATGACATACCAACTATGCATTTGTTAACACTATCATATATACCATCGCAACTGAAAGCCGGGCCAAATCTGAGACGTTATCCTCTCAAATTCACTCTTACAGGGGCTGGATCAGCCAGAGTTTCCAACGGACATTCAAAAAACTATAAGTATCATTTGAATTACCTTATCAAAGTTTGCACCTCTGAGAACGATGTTTCTGGTAAACTAGCAAACACAAATTAGCTGAGCTTCTTATTCTGTTCACAGATAGATGTACGGCAGGTTTTGTACACATAACCTTTGTATTATTTAAATTGTTATGATAAGTAAAACTCATCAAAATTGACATTTGAATGAAAAGCTAAAGACTAGTTATGTAGAAAAATATTACTGTTATCACCAATCTCCTTTAGATGTCTTCTAAACATTTACATATCTATACGAATGAATCGAAATGATATTCAACCTTGCATGTAGAAAATGATGTGATTCACATAGACAACATTAGGCATCAAGTAGTATTGGTTTTTGGGGTTAAACTGTTATAAATCTCCCAGAGTTTTAAACATTGTGACATCGTAATATGAACACTGATATGTTATTTGTATAATATATACATCTATTATGGGGAAGAATTGTTTGCTGAAGAATCCGTCAAACTCTGCTTTCTCTTCACGTGCAAATTCACTACCCACATAACCGGTAGTTGATTCATTTTAGATTCAATGACTTATATCCCTACGGTCAAATAAAACAATAAAAGGACACCAGCATCAGCTGAATGCTGTGGACTGTCTGTCACATAGTCAACTGAGAAATTGGTCATCTCAAATATATGCAACCCAGTGAACCAATATAACATTATAATAAAGCCACCATACTATGAACAAGCAATATCAGTTTTGAGTCTTTTTCAGGTAACATAGCAGTCCCATCTGTTTTATCTATGATTTAGCCATAATTTTCCAGAAATTGAAAGGTTTACATCTGTAAAGGTTGAAAATAAACCTTTTTTTTAAGGAGGAACAATTTCCTTCACTTTGCGCATGCGTTGAAGTTCATGCATAATTCCGTTAAACAGGTGGAATTATACACAAAAGCGTGTTAAAGTACATAATGTATGTTCCTTTGTTTCAATGTTGTTGTTGTTGTTCATGTTGACGTTAGCGTACACTATTTTATTTAAGAAATATAAAAGCGCTTCCTAAACGAATCTATTTAAGCTTCTTCACAACGATATCAAATTGTGAACAAAATGAACGATATCTCACTGCCTACATACGTCACAGAAGCATTTACTAAGTAGGATTTTACAATTGAAGGATTTTTCTCTTCATAAACAAGGTAGGCCTGCATATTTACCTCAAACTGGTTCTCAAAAAAGTGTATGTGATTTTATCTTAGTCGTAATTTTATAAGGCCAATACATTTGAAAAGTGCCAAACTTGATTGTTAATATATGGTTAGTTAGATACCCTAAAAATTATAACACAATAATTGTTATTATATAAGGTTATAATAAAAAACCAATAAAAAGCAAATATCCCAGCCCATGTCGTTCCAAATAGCGTACCTATCTACATAATAAAGGATTTTGAATACATTTGTATTACCATACAATGACTGTAACAAAGGATAACTTCATGATGTACATTTCTAGTTTTCTTCTGGAAAAAAGGCAAAACTTCAGAAATAAGAATAGCAACGATAATGAAACTAATAAAAATAGGTAAGAATTAAAAAGGAACATATGAGGTTTTATCACTATAATATATGTGGATTGTTCTATAGCTGAGGTATAACCATGATTGTTTTATTAATATGGATCAAATAAATATTATAACATGTTATTTACAAGAAAAGTTTATTTGATTCTCATTCAGGTGTTAAGAACTGTACCACATAGAAAGTGATACAAGTATTACATTATATCATCTCTGAGGCGGGATGTAATACACTGATGTATAAATGTTCTGTTGACAATAATATGATGATGACGTCAACCTTCTTTTGGAAATACTGTTCCTTTTTTTAATCCAGGTTTATAAATTCTAAATTATCACCCATCCAAACTAAATATTATGCCATATTGTAACAAAATAACATTTTTCACATTGAACTAGTTCTCTTTGTTATTCATAGCGAACGTGTAACTTGCTACAAAACAAGATTTCTTCTCTTTAAATGTGTGATACTTCTACTGACATCATAGTTAATGGTTTGTCGGCTAGACTAGTAGTCCAGTCGTTTTGTGTGATGAGGCTCTAATGTTTAAGTTTCGCCAAATTAAAATATGACTGCCAACTGGGCTGGCAGCGTTTGGTATTTAAATGCATTTTTAAATGCGTGTGTTCCAACAAATTAACAATTCACTTCAGTAAATTGTAATACAACATACAAAATAAGAAGACCTTTACACAAGAATTTATGACATAGCCAAAACAGTATTACACTGTATGTAGTATGGTGTTGACAGTATTAGACTGTATATATGTAGCATGGTGTAGTCCCGATATATCAAGAACCTTAAAAAAAATCACGATGACATAATACGAGAAAATTTAAATCAGAACAATAATAAAAAAAAAACAGAAAGTGAATTAAAAGGAACACATGCATTACATATTAAGCTTCAAGGGACATTGGGTTAATTTCGTAGTATTATGCAAATCTACGGTCGAATCAAATAGGTGTGTAAGTAATCTGTTTATTCAAATCATTAAGAACAAGTTAAACATACTTGTAGGAACAGGAGCAAATGGACCCGTTGCAAAATCTTCTTCACTTTCACAAGTGGAGGCAGGAGCGTTTCTGGCCCCTCGCATTTATTGAGGGAATCGTTGCACTCAATGACATAATCTTTCAAACTTATATTAGCAGAAAGGAGTTTCAATCATCATTTTTTTCATCATGCTTAAATATTCAATTTAATGCTCTTTTTATTTTTTGTATTTATTCTTTTCATGAAAATTCAAAAATCGAAATGCAACACTGAACTCGTGAAGTTTAGATATGTAGACATTCGGACATAAGATATTTCCAGTAACCCGTTGGAGTCACTACATAATCTACAAATGTCTTCTAGTGCTGAATACCACAGTAGTTTTCTGTCCCACAATTTTTTAAAGCTTCCGACGACACTGTTACAACATTGGAAATTTGGCAGCTGACAATTGATATCTTGTGACTATGGATCTGAAAGCACGTGACAATAGCAGCTTCGTATTTATTTGCACATGTATAAAGTACATGGGAATGTTGCATGTTTCTTCTTTACAATGAACATTGATATGGCAGTCAACGATGTTGAGGATCGATTATATTAAATAACTGCTATTGTCTAATAACATGGGTTATTGAGACTTGTCTTAAGACCCTTTTATATACCTAATTTATGATCTAAATATGACCCTGCTCAATTTGAACTCTTAAGTGTCTGTTTTTCAGGGGAGGACCCCACACCCTACATGTGAAACAAATTAGCGATCACAGGAACACTATACCCTTCCTTGTAATCACGCCCTTACATAGACGTTCTTGGCCCTTCCTATCACAGCCGAGGAATACTTAGTAAAGAATGTGGTGAGCAGTGGGTCCATGCATACTCCTCTTCCGTCATTCGAGGGAAAATGGTTCAGTTTTGGGCATGTTTATATTCAGTCTGGGAAAATTACACCTGTCTCACATGTTAGTTACACAACCTTACAACCTCACACAAAATTCGAGATTAGTTATTAGCAAGACCTTGCCCTTAGACCTTATTATAGACCTAATTAATGTTCCAATGATGAGGTATTAATGCATATATTGGTTGCTTTTCAGGGACAAGGACCTCAAACCCCATACACGAGAAACATGTTATCCCCAACCTATGATATCTTATGCACGCCACTGCAGCTTTCTGCAATGAAGTAATGTGGTGGAAAACTGAACTTATTTGTTGGTGACACCTGAGTTATTATTACATCAATGTCCTCTGTACTTGACAACGTATCGTATGCTTCTTATTCTGTTTCAAGATTTCGGTTTTCTCTCGAGACTATCCAGGTCTGCTGCCATGTGGTATCTCTGTATAGAACAAAATAAGATCAACTAGTACATCATGATTACCGACATAGCTAAGCACTCATATATTATTTATCATACATAAAATAGTCACCAGCACTTCCAAGTTAATATATAAAACAGATTGATAGTTTACGATCATATCAGCTATGTGTTTTTGCTTTCCGAGTTCGTTAATTACCAGTGAGTGAATTAACAATTATTCTACGTTTTTCTGCAAACTTTTCTTTGTGACAGCTACATGTTAAATGAAACTTAGAACCACATTGGCCATGACAAGGTAAAAATATTCAAATCAATCTCTAAAAATATACAAGAACATCAGAGTGACACCATGTGTAGCTTCAAATCAGCCTCGTGATCTTGGATAATATATGTGCAATATCACAGTCATGTTAATGCTAAGAAGCGTAATGAGTTTCAGATTAAAATTGATATGAGTAGCCGAATGATACATTACGCTTCTGTCCACCGTGGAGTGGTCTAATGAGAGGGGTGTCCAATGTACAATTATTTATACATGTATTCAATGTATGTACAATCATTGTATAGATGTAAGTTAGTCTGGCCAATGTAAGCTTCGATAATAAGGTAGCCTTATAAAAACATATGATCGACCAAAAAGTTAGTAAGACGTATGTTTGATATGTTGTACTCTTACTGGCAACCTTTTATTACTAATCCAAGTAAAACAACGATGCTAGAAACTTGCAAAAACAGACGTAGCCAACATCTTTCCATTTGATGGTGTCATTTGGCGTTATTTTTCTACAACTGAAAATTCTTAATAATTTTAAGTGATGTTGCCGTTACACCTTGGTTTCAGGCTCATTAGAGCAGAAAGATAAGTGTTAGAGAATAATTTGAGGTAATAGTAGCAACAATGACAATATAAAAGTTTTTTTTTTCAAACGCATGGTTTTAGATTAGCATTTTTTGAGTTATTTCAACAAATTGAAAATATTATTTTTAGTTTTCAATGTTGATAAAATGCCATGATAATACTTAAATAAAATGCCATATGCAACTTCAGCAATGTTATGTTATAGGAATGAATATATCAATATAATTGATTCTTCTCAAGCGTCATCCCATGTTTATCATTGTTTCAAATAACAATAATGATCAGCTGAGATGTTATTAACAACATTCGAAGTCAGCCTATTAAATTTGCTTTAGCATTAGTTTGTCTTCTTAAATACAAATTCGAACTTTAAGCCTTGATACTTACTTAAATATTTAATATTTTCATACGAGCCACATGATAATTATTTGGGTGCTATGCCGTGGATATAGTGATACGTTCTATGTCGGGATGAAACAAAATCGTCCTTTTTTTAATGTTTGTTTTGTAGTGTTTAGAACTTGCACTCTATTATCATTATTTCCTTACCTATAGCGATGACGGAAGCTTTCCACCTAAATAAAATAAGAAAGAAAGAAAAAGTTCAGAAAAATAAGATAAACATTAAAATGCCAACGCCGCCAATCCTCCCCACCTGCAGAAAGGCTCTTTATCCTTGCTACAATTAATTCTAGTTAATAAAACAAGACTGCCATCGAAGCAATCAATGCAACGCTTCTGTTTAACTGAGACACTCTCTCTCTCTCTCACAACACACGAACTAATATATACATATCACAAATAGCATCGATTTTGAATCGACTTCCTATCATCATAATTAACATTTAACTATTATCAGGTAGTTTGTAATCACACAAAAATTAGTCATACTAACCTGTCGAACTAACCGTCTCATTTATATAAACTGTAAAATATAGTCCGCTGTCACATTTAGCCACATTTTGATACCAAGATAAGAAACCTCAAACAATTAAATTAAACTTATTATTTCACTGGTCCGCTGCTCATTTTACCTGCCATTCTTCCACCAACATTCTGATACGACTATAGACTTGATAACCTAGACTTAATAATGTTTACAGTCAACAATAATGATATACCCACATTCAGATTTTACTTTTCACATACCACCCTATACATCCTACAATGCGCATAAAAAAAACCTTCAAAATAATGAATTAAAACATAAGTTAGGTGTCGATATCTCATAGTTGTACGAAAGAGGGACATTTTAGAGCTAGTACTGTTTCAGATGTTCATATTTAAGATATTTAGCTTGAAAGTCTGATACCAAATATTTGAATCACACTACTAAGGCAAAATCAATGATCAGTTCAGTTCAGTTCCTCGGTACAGTTTTTTCATTTTAACGTTTAAATCTATCGTTTGTGCACTATAATTCTTTGATATTAAATAAATTTGATTACTTTCTGACAAAAATAAATAAATAATCAAGATTGTAATGGATTGCCCAAAAACAAAAACAAAAGAAGCAGAGGAAAACCACTCCCAGCTGTTATTTGCATCTTAAATAACATTACACACACCCACCCAAAGTGTCTGCATAGTTTATTTGTCTGCCTAAAGCAAGTGGCCAAAACGTAAATTGAAAAGAGAAAACTTTGAATTTGAAGAGTTTTTTTTTATATATTTTGTTCTTACTTTTATTTATTAATAAGACGTATTTGATTATATGATACCGTAAAGACGTCGTGTTAATCGACCAGATCTTGTTGAACATGTACCAACGTCTACATGTAAAAAGTGTATTGTTGGAAGTAGTTTGTGTTTAACCAAAAAAATAAAGTATAAATGTTTACCATGGAACATGTGCTATGGCTTTAATTGATTTTATGTGTGGCTATTAGATATGGAATGACACAGGTATCTCACTGTGCACATGTATATGTATGTATCATACTGACCGATTTATTAAATGAAGTATAATATTCACGATTTGCATAAAATTACCTTTTGACGATATTCTGCTTCTGTCAATTCATCTCCAATAGATTTCGTCTGTAAATAAGGTAATATGAATAGAGATGAGAACAAATACAAGAAATTTTTAATTATTTCCCAGTAAAATGATGGTGTTGTCCAGTAGGAATAATATAGATATTTATAGCGAAATAAGCAACTGTATAAGTTTGCGAAAAATGAAATATATCGTTAGCTATACCATAGCAAGTAGGAACAGTTTCCTTTCCTCCTCCTGCTCCTCCCCCTGCTCCTCACCAACACCACCACCATCAATACTTTAACATGAAATCCATCACCATCATCACCTACCACAATCGTTGCCATCATCATCATCACCTTGTGATCCCACGATCATCATCATATGCATCATCATCAGTTACATCATCATCGTCATCACATATGATCCCATCATTATCATGGTGGTAAGCAACATGAGTATTAGCATCACCATCATCATCATCATCATCATCATCATCATCATCATCATCACCATCACCGTCATCACATCCTTCATCACCACCATAATCACCACCATCATCACCACCATCACCACCAAAATCACCAACACCACCATCACCACCATCATCGTCACCATCATCACCACCATTACCAACACCATCACCATCATCATTACCACCATGATCATCATCATCACCATCATCACAATCACCATCATCAACACCATTTTCACCATCACCATCATCACCATCATCACCATCATCGAAATCATCATCCTCACCATCATTAGCAACAAGATCCTTACGACCATCACCACCAAATCATCCACTTCACCACCACCATCATCGTGATTTACCATCATCGTCCCCATCACCACCATCACTTTCATCACCATCACTATTATCACCATTATAATCATCACCATCATCATAATCACCATCACAACCATCATCACCATTACTACCAACATCATCACAACCACCACCACCATCATCATTATCATTATCAACACCATAACCATAATCACCAACATCATCACCATGATCACCAACAGCATCACCGTCATCACTACCACCATCACTATCATCACGATCATCATCACCAGCAACGTCATCACAGTCATCACCATCACCATAAGATTCCACAATGATCATCATGATAATCATCATGATTGTTAACATTACCTTCACCATTACCACAATCATCACCATCAACATAATCACCATCATCAACACAATTATCATCACCATGCACCAACAAAATCATCATCACTATCATCACCACAAACAACATCACCACCAGAAATATCATCACCCCCATCATCAACAACATCACTATTCCCATCACCATTCCCATCACCATTATCACAATAACTACCACCATCATCACCTTCACCATTACCACCGCCGTTATCACACTCACCATTACCAACATCACCCTCAACTTCATCACCTTCATCACCATCATCATCACCACCATCACGATAACCATCACCATCATCATTAT
This sequence comes from Apostichopus californicus, assembly GCA_020650975.1. Taxonomy (NCBI): domain Eukaryota; kingdom Metazoa; phylum Echinodermata; class Holothuroidea; order Aspidochirotida; family Stichopodidae; genus Apostichopus; species Apostichopus californicus. Next base: position 10,739 of record JAIPMN010032921.1, read on the forward strand.
AACCATCACCATCACCATAATCACCATCATCACCACCATCGTCAAAATCACTATCGCCATCGCCATCATCATCATCATCATCCTCAACATACCCATGATCATCACCATCATCATCATCATCATTATTATCATCATCATCATCATCATCATCATCATCATCATCATCATCATCATCATCATCAACAACATCATTATCATCACCATCATCACCATCATCACCATCATCATCGACCTCCACTATCATCACGACCGCCACGAACATCACGACCACTGCGACGATAACCACCACAATCACTACCACCACGATCACCACAGAAACGGCCACCGCCACCGCCAACGTCATCGTAATAATCACCGTTACCGTCTACGTCACCGTCACCGTTACCGTATTCGTCATCGTCATCGCCATCGCCACCACCATCACCATCACCATCACCATCACCACCATCACCATCACCATCCATCATCATACATCATCGTCATCATCGTCATCATCGTCATCATCGTCATCATCATCATCCCATCACCAAGACCATCATCACTATCAACATCATTATCATTATCACCATCATCACCATCATCACCATCATCAACATCATAATCTTCATCCCCATTTTCTCCATCATCGACGTCCACGATCATCACGACCACCACGAACATCCCGACTACCACGACGATAACCACCACAATAACTACCACCACGATCACCACAGAAACGGCCACCACCACCCCAACGTCATCATAATGATGATGATGATGATCATCATCATCACCATCATCACCATCATCATCACCATCTTCATCATCATCTTCATCATCAACATCACCACCATCATCATTACCATCACTATCACTGTCACATTCATCATCAACACCATCATCATAACCATCTACACCATCATCACCATCACCATCACTATTAATAATCATCATTACCACCGTGATCATGATCATTATCATCACCATCATCACCATCACCACTATAAATTTCATGATCACCATCATCATCACCAGCATCACCATATGATCCAACAACCATCATCACGATTACCACCATGATATTTAACACCATCACAAACACCATCATCGTCATCATCATGGTCATAACCTCCATTCTATACATCTATGTGTCCATCATCATCATCACCATCTCCATTATCTTCATCACAATCATCACCATCATTATCATCATCACCATCATTATCATTACGACCGTCTTCATCATCACCATCTTCATCACCATCACCATCATCATTATCACCAGCATCACCATATGTTCCAACCATCATCATCATGATTAGCATCATGATTTTTAACATCATCACCATCACCAACACCATCATCGTCATCATCACCATCATAACCTCCATTCTTTTCATATATGTGACCATCATCATCATCATCACCATCTCCATTATCTTCATCACAATCATCACCATCATTATCATCATTACCATCATAATCATCACGACCGTCATCATCATCACCTCTTCATCACCATCTTATTCACCTTCACCACCATCATCACCAACATCACCGCCACCACCGCCATTACAACCATCACCATCATCATCACTACCATCATCACCACCATCGTCATCACCATTACCACCATCACCACCACCACATTCATCACCATCATCACCTTCACCATCACCAACATCATAATCATCAGATACAACCACATATTTTACCGCCCTTTCAAAAGCATTGTAAAGCGGTACTGTTTATCTATGACCACACGTTCGTATACTTCATAGCCCCTTGTACCTGTAACGGATCACATAAAACACTAAGAAGTTAATTAACATGTTTTATGATGTATTAGCTTGATGTTACTTCTGCGTCACTGAAATGTCAGAGCACAAACAAATCTGAGATGTTTCCGCTATTATATAGTTTAGTGGGGGCAAAAAATATTCTTCTCTAAATGTTCCTTTGGAATGAACAGCATTGTTTCAAACTAAACTTCCATTCGGTGGGTCTCTTTTAGTGATTTGAACCATCAAGGGTTCTTATTAAAATAAACAATGAGAGATCATTACCGGGAAGAGTAAAGAACGTCCAAATGTTAGCATCCAACGACCAGAATGGAGATTTAGTTTGTAGTACCCTTCGCTTGCTCCAAAAGGACCCCATAACACTAAATATTAATGAAAACAAAGCAGGATTAGGGTAGGTAATCAATATCAACAAACAAACCAGATGATACGAGATAGAACGGAGGTCAATGTTATAATCTTTGTTTGGATCAGGTCAAACTTCCATAGATTTAGGTACTGAGGAAAACAAAGTAAACAGTTGAATTCCGTTTAGTATTTTCTAAAAAGGCAACACTTTTAACTGAGTAATTCATACAGTATGCTTATCAGACCGGTCGGTGAAACTAATTTGATAGTTTTCCTTGATTGTTTGAGTCCATTAAGTTTCGTCTGAACACAAGACTGATTACTTGAAGATTGAGATAACGTACAAGAAGAAAGACCAACAGGAGCAATCAGTTTGTCTTAGTGTTTTACTCCAAAGCTAAATGTGTGATACCGACATACTTATATCACACAACTATATCTATTAACTGTCTGGTTGCATCCCAACACTAAACTATTTTTATGTAAAATGGTCTAGTTACCATCATTCGAGACTTGAGAAGACTGTTAAAACATATTCGCAAATATTCAGCATATGTCTTATAATGTACATGAATTGGATATATGTTTATATCATAAAGCATACACGAATTGTGTACAATGTTCATTTCAAACATTGTATGTGCGTTTGAAATGTAATTTATACCAAACCTTACACGGATCGCTTCAAATATGTTTCATTTTCAGTTACTGAAATTGAGATAGCAGATATCTGTAAATGTATGTTTTCCAGTAATTTGAATAGAAGTTTTGAGCTAATGTATATTAAAATTCTTTTTCCATATATCTTAAGTTATAAAAACTGAAACGTCGTGTTTAATCTAACTTCATGTTTCAGATCTATCTCTGATAGTTAAAACATTGCTCATAAACAACTAAAAACAAAAGTTGACGATTGGAAAGCAATCATATAACCTGAGCATTTGTCCTTAAAGCGTGAAGGCTGCATACAATTCATGATCCTTTATAGACAGACATCGGTAAATTGATCAGCGCTATGATGTGGAATGTCCAAATAAAATCATAAGAAAGCTACATTTTACTTGATTTGTGTTCGCTTTTCCCTTTGTTCACAACCAGTGGTACCGCTTCCTTTATTTTACCGCTAGGAGAATTCGTTCACGTTTTTACTCTGTATTATGTTGTTATTTTAGTTTCTTCAATCCATACCGCTAGTGTGCCTATTGCATTTAGTCTAGAACGTCTTCAGTTGTAACTTTGGAAGTTTTTGTATCAGATTCAGGGCACCAGCTACGTTTATGGTGGATGTCATTGTATTAAACATGTGTAGCATGGGTGATTTATTCCTCACTCTCACCAACCAACTACAATCAGACCCCCCCCCCTCCCCCTCCCATATCCTGTTTAAAATTTCCACAACGATTTAATCGGCATTCAAAACACGTCATTATCTTATCTTATTTCAGAGAGAGAGAGATATCTTTCTCGTTTATGTTAACATATTCAAGCTCCCCTCACTTTTATACCATGCAGTATCCATTATACTTTAATTTACATGATCTAGGCTTTATTTAAGTTTATAATTCTTTTGATATCTTTGCATTGTTTCTGTGCGAAAGTAAATGTACATTTCAGTAAACTTAACTGATTTATTAAAAACAATTTCCAAAGCACTTTCTCAGCTATGTCACTAATTTGTTAAATAGGCGTAGTTAAGGCAGTGTACTGTTGATCTAATGATCACAGGTTCGAGCCCTGGCCAGATCATTGCGTTGTGTCCGCGGGCAAGGCACTTTATCTCTATTGCCTCTCTTCACCCAGGTGTATAAATGGGGACTTGCGAGGTAACTTGTAAATATAGTTGCGTGCGCCGGTTTGTGGCTGCACCCTATGGGAAGTCTCCCGGGGGACACGTGGTTGTGGTGCACTGTGGTGCCCCAGGAATGATTGATTGAATTGCGCACACTTTGGTGTGTAGGTGTGACAAGTTACCAATGACCAAGGCTTAGTTGTCAAAGCGCTACGATCTCGATGTAGCAACGCTATATAAGTGTATAATATGTATGTATGTAAATACCTTTGTTTATATGTGTGGACATGGTTTTATTCTGGCCGGTTTTAACATTATCTAAACTGTATCTTTAATGTTTATTGAATTACGAGAAGAAAAGGGAAACAAGTATATGTACAGAAGAAGGCAAGGGAAAATAATCAATCAATAACTAATCAATCAATAATTATGGTTACTTAACCTTCAACGTTCTTTGATGTCAAGTTGAATATACCATGCATCGATGTATAAGGAGGCAGCAGACAGTACTTAAACCTGATGATTAAAGAAACAGAACATTTGACTAACAAAGTGAACGATTAGAGACTCGCTGGTGATTAGACGCTCGATTCGAATGAACTTTAAGATAAATAATCATATAATACGAGATACCAATGTTAATCTCCATTCCCTACTACACAATGTACCGTCTACACGATGGCTTAGCTTCTTGTTTAATTTATTTCATTAACGACGTGCGGTTTATTTAATTACTCTCCGGTGATATACCACATATAATAACCAGCTTAACAATGTTTGCGAGATGATTAAACAATTAATAATAACTAAAACTATGCCCTATTGATTTCTGTTTGACACCTCATATTAGTTTGATTGTTATTTTATGTCATGTGGTACTTGGAGAATGGGGAGATCACCATACTCATCATCTTAATCGACCCATTCACCATCACCACCACCATCACCACCATTACCACCATCACCATAATCACCACCATCATCATCATCATCATCATCATCATCATCATCATCATCATTATCATCATTATCATCACTATCGTCACTATCACCATCATCATTGTCGCTAATCTGGTCATTTGTGTGACCACCATAACCATCATCACCACTTTTACCATCACAATGTCATTCACCATCATCACGTACCACCATTGTCGTCATTAGTACCACCATATGAAACCACGATCATCATCACATGCATCTTGATCATTAACATCATCATCATCACCATCATCATCACCATCATCTTCATCACCATATGATTCCACGATCATCATCATGACAATCGCCATCACCATAACAACCACCATCATCACCACCACCACCATCAATATATCGACACCATCATCATCACCATCATCATCAACATCATCATCAACACCATCATCAACACCATCACAATCATCATCATCACCATCACCACCAACATAACTACCACCACCACCATCACCATCAACATTAACATCATCACCACCATCACCATCATCATGATCACCATCCTCACCATCATCACTATCATCATCGCCATCACCATCACCATCACCATTACCATCACCATCCCCATCACCATCACAATCATCATCATTACCACATTGATCTTCATCATCATCACCAGCATCACCACCATCACCACCATCATTATCATCATCACCAGCATCATAATGATCACCAGCATCATCATATGATCCAACCATCACCATCACGAACACCATAACGACCACCACCACATCCACCACCACATCATCATCATCACCATATTATTCCAAGATCATCACAATCACAACCGCCATCATCAGCACTACCCCCACCATCAATATCACTATCAACACTATCATCAACACCATCATCCCCACCATCACAATCATCAACACCATATTGATCACCATCATTACCAACATAACTACCACCATCATCACCATCAACATTAACATCATCACCATCATCATCACCATCATCATCATAACCATCCTAATCATCATCATCATCACAATCATCACCATTATCTCCATCATCACTATCACCATCACCACAATCATCGTCATTCACCATCATCGCATTACCACAATCACAATCACCATCACCTCCACCATCATTATCACCATCGCCATTGTGGTAATTTTTGTGACCACCATAACCATAATAAAACATTTTACCATCATGATAACCAGCACCACCCTCGCCGTCAGCATCATCATCACCATATGATCCTAAAATCATCATTATATGCATAATTATCCAAAATATTATCACCATCATCATCATATGATTCCACTGTCGATTATTAACATCACCATCACCACCAACATCACCACAAACATTACCATCATTACCGTCACCATCATCACCATCATCATTACCATCATCATCATCATCATTATGATCACCATCACCATCATCACCATTATCGCCATCACCACTATCACAATCACCATGACCACCATTATCATCATCATCACCATCGCTGTTATGGTCATTTGTGTGACCGCCATATCCATTATCACCATTTTACCTGCATTATCCCCGGCACCACCATCACCATATGATTCCACGATCATCACGATTATTAACATCACCATCACCGCCAACATCACCATCACCATCATCATCACCATCATAACCATCATTGACACCACCATCATCATCATTAACGCCATCGCCATCAGCATCATCATCACCATCACCGTCATTATCACCACCATCACCATCACCACCGTCATCACCATCGTTATCACCATCATTATCACCTGTATCATTACCATCACCATCATCACCATCGCTATCGCCATTACCATCATCATCATTACCATTACCATCACCATATGCATCTGATCATTAACATCATTATCACCTTTATCGTCATCGTAGGGATCATCAATATCATCATCATCACCAGTATCACAATATGATCCCACAATCTTCACCATGGTAAGCATCATGATTATTAACATAATCATCACCACCAACTCCATCATCGTCACCACCATCATCATCCCCTCCATCGTCATCACCATTATCACCAACATCACCATCATCATCACCACCATCATCATCAACACTATCAACATTATGAGACCATCATCACCACTTTTATGGTATCATATTTCCATCTTTAATACAATATTCATTACAATCACCATTCCCATCATCATCACCACTGTGTCCCTTTTGGTTTCCTTTTTTCTTTATCTATTTCTTCCATTGCCTTATCTTTTCTTTCGTCTTTATTCATTACTTTCCAAAAAGGAAAAGAAATCAAAAAATTTAAAACATATTCTACTTCAAAAAACTTCACACATCACGAAGGCCTAGCAACGATTTAAAACCAGACAGCGTCTAGACGTATCCATAACAACCCCGAGGTACTTGTTTGTCAGTAAATTCCAGGTGTTTGTATTAAGGACGCGCTGTCTCTGATATTGAACACAACTTCTTTCATTGCATTGTTCAAGTATTTGATTGACAGTTGTTAAACAAAAGAAAATGTTAAACTATTGAAAGAGTCAGGAAGATTACTGTACATCTTAAGCAAGAAAAAAAATGATGAAATAAGTTCAACAGACTTCAACAGGAGAAAATATTGTGTACTGTCTGAGTAAAAAAGAGAAGAAATGGTTAACGTAGAGATGTATGATATAAATGTGTTTTATTGGGTATATATGACATGGCTAATTTCTGCAACTGGAAATTTGGTGACAACACAATGTAGAGTATATATAGAGGAAGTTAAGGCCTTGTAGGTTTGGGAGGGGAGTGTGTGTGTGTGTGTCTGTGTGTGTGGATGGATGGAGGGGGGGTGGTGAGCAGAATACTGCACTGTTTGAATGCATCTACAGTAAAATCTTCTGAAATATCAAGCTAAAAACAGATATACTGTGTATGTTTCTACTGGAATGTTCTGCGAACAATGAGAATACAAGAGAAAAATATAATCGTGATTTTGATATTATTTAAATATAGACTGTTTTATTGGTCTCTACTGTCTCTACTGTGTGGGGATTGACTTTAATGTTATGTGAGTTAATAATATATGGTCATTTTCACAATCAGTGGTGTAACTTTTAATTTTGGCACTTATTGCTTTGTAACTCAGTGACAAATACTAGAATTCTTAGATTTTTTTGCCATTTGACCATCCTAAGTAAAGTCTACCTTGGGTAGCTTAACGAACTTTCTCGATTTCTTCAGGTGGATTTGGTGGCTATAAATATGCTTAAAATATGCTAGTTCAGCTGTACACTTTCAACTACACTGTTTTTGTCAGAGCCTGTACTTTTTGGTGGAAGGTATTTTCCAGTTCTTATTTGGTTGATATTATGGACAAGTGTCCAAGCTAAAATGCAATTGTGTTCCCCAGGTTTCCTTCCTTTCCGTCTCCAAGGACCGGTGGCTAGATTTTGTCGTTTCGGAGGTGACATTTTCCGTTAACAATTGGTACCTAAATTTGACTGCAACTAAGTTCTAGTTAAGCAGTGTAAATTTTGTTAAGTAAGGTTGCATTATTACAATAACTAATGTGTCTAATTTCTGGGCCCTAAAATATTTTTCATTTGGAATTCTTAAAAAAATTGCGTAAATTTCAAATTTAATGTTAACTTTTCCGTTAACTTTTCCGTCACCTCCGAAACAAAGCATTCTTCAGCCCAAGTTTTATATAAACAATAGTATAGCTATATTGAACTTATTAAAATATACCTCACCCCCTAACGTAATATTTGAGTAAAAGTTGTGACAACTTAACCTGTCGTTTTAATTTCTGGGAGATTCTTAACTTTCCGTTAACATGCGTCACCTCCGAACCACCTTGTAACCTCCGAAACAGGAAAGTTGTAATATGTGATCTCTACTTATCCAATAAACATCTTCCTTGGCTAAAAATCATATTACAGTAGTTCTGTACAGGTGTAGCAACCAGTATGATAATATCTTTTAAAAGGTCCTTTATTAATTATGTTAAATTTGAGTTAAACTGTAAATTAATGTTTCGGAGGTAACACAATATTGTTAACACTACATTTTTTACATTTCTGCTGTTTTTGTACCATCATTTGCTAATGGATGACTTCATCTCCCTTAGAAAACACTGTAACAAACTAAAGAAAGTATTAATGAAACTCTTACATGCACAGTTGATGAATAAATCACAAATATGTGTTTTTTGGCCACTTTTTCCCCTTTCTGGACAAGAGATAGCGTACCATTGCTTACATTAGTGCTATTGATATACTGGAATGAAATGATTGATTAGTAAAGAAGTTCTGTCCATAAGAGATCACAATCACCAAACATGCAGTTTTTAAAACTTTATTAACATGGGACAAATTTATCAGATATTAGCTTAATCTGCCTGTGGTCTTTGCTGTTGTTTCGGAGGTGACATTGATTGTTTACATGTAATATACTGAACTCTCCCTTTGTTCGAGCATATTTCTGAAATATTCTGCTAGTGCATACATTTGTGCTACAGTTGTACATTACCTTCTGTGAGTTCTACAGTGCTGTTGAGTACATGTTCACAGGTTTAATTTTGCACCATGTTGACCTGTACCAGTATACACATTAATTTGCATGATTCCCACAATTACCACGAGGGCTCTACTATTTGGTCCAGGTAAATATCCTACAAAAGTTCAGAATATTTGTTTACAAAATGTAGACCTGCTTCTGTATCATTTGCAGCAAAAAGAAAGTATCTTATTGCTTCTTTAATGAGCTGTTGTTATCACTGCAAATTGTCTGAAAAGAGATTTCCCAAAAATACAAACAATTTGAAATGTTCAGGGAATTCCCCTCCCTTTTCTTAAAGGGTGTGAAGACTGGCGCAAAAAGAAACGTCTAATGCCGGTAATCTGACCAAGTTTCAATGAGGTGTAACAGAAGTGTTAGACACCACCATCGATCACAGAAAATACACACACAGCTTGCCACTGTCGGTAATTAGACACTAGTGTACAGTCAGTACATACAGCTGTGAACAATACCCACAGCACAGTGTACAAACGATACAGCGATGAACATCTCAGGTCCAGCTAAAGATAACAAGGTATCACGTTTCATTACTGTCTGCATTTTGTAGCGACACGAACAAAACGTCACTTGCAAGCAACAGAAAGTTAACTTTTTCAGATGGCCCCACGCGGTTTGGGGCGAGTCTTCAATGCCTTTAACAACCAATTACAAACAACTTCCTTTATAGAGTGAACACTCATTTAACTCTAGATTGTTGCTCCAGATGGTCTCTTAGGCCTTGTTCATATTTAAGAATGCAACCTGGGCGATTATTGATATTAAGTCCGCGAGGAGGATCAACTAGTTAAGAACAAGACGCATTCACATTTCAGAACGAGTAAGTTTCGTCTGCTTGCGGGATTAATATACTGCGCAGGCGTGAAAAGGGTCATATCAGCTGTTTACATTCCCCTTGTGCTTTGCCATTGTCTTATGTGCTGTACTAGTACGTACTACTCAGTACACCACTGCACGGCAACATACAATCATCGCGCATAAACAGTAAACTGTATTCAAACCACTCTGTACTGGCATTACCATAACATGTTAACCCAGATTTGAATTTCTTCCAAACGATTCAAGTGGATGAGCGAACGATCTTGCTAGTCAGTTTTTACTGCTTGATGTCGCATTTGAGGCTAATCCAACATCGAAGGCATTTAATGTTAGGTATAAAGACCTAGTAAGGTCTACTGTATCTGCATACAGTAGGCTAGTACAACTTCATTATAGGCCAGGCCAGACGTCATGGTTTTAGCCTTTTACTAACTTCCGTAGCAATCAAACCCAAAATCATCCGTTTTGAAATAACCATACAATTACAGAGTTTGACCTCTTCAAAAGTCTGTCAGTACGGCATACAATAAATTTAAGGTTATTACAGTAGATTTAAGTGGACTATCGTTCAGTTTGTTTTCGTCTCACAACGGTTACCGCGTCTTTTCTGCAGTGTTGGTCAAATCGGTTCAAAGAAAATGAAATGGGTTCACGAATAGCATCGTTTGGTAGTGTTTCTGTTAAGAAGGGCAAAGCTCTGACAAACACATGTACGTACTACCTGCCCAATGGCAACTTCATATATTGGATATTTCATAACTTAACCGGAAATATCGGGTTACCATTAAGTCCGCGACCATTCACATTACATTTATTAAGAATGCAAGAGCGATTGAATGAAATCCCAGAAAGGAGGATAAATTCTTAAGACTGCACGCGCACTTGAAGTATGAGTAAAGGAGTGTTAACATTAAGGGAATCAATTGCCCTTGCGGACTTGAAGTACGGCGCATTCTTAAAGGTGAACAAGGCCATAGTAGCCAAGCTGCTGTTAAATGTTTTTAGCCCATCATTTATGCAGTTTTAGACAAGTGTGAACCTAACTTTTCAGTAAAATTTTGATAGACTGTGGTTATTTCATGTTAATGATGTGTTTTTTTCCAGAATATTAGACTGAATGTCCTCTTCAAGTTTGTAAAAGGTTACAGGAATGTGACAGTAAGTTTCACTGACAAAAGTGTAACAACATAAATTATACTGTAACTAGCAGTCAGAATGGCTAATGGCTACGCAATGTTAATCATTTCTTTGTGGTATAATATTTCATATGCAATTAGCCAAAACAGTGTGAATTTAACCAAATGATTTTGAACGGATACAGTATTGTCTCCAAGTTATCATGAATGTCAGCAAAAGCATTCATAGTCCTAGTATCATGAATGTCATTAAAATATGATCAACATATCCTTCTAATGTTTTTCATACTTTCCAAGTCAAGTTCTATGTGTATTAGCATGAATCAAGCCTTATGGGTTGTGTAAACGTTTAGCGTCACCTCCGAAACAAAAGAGACTGAAGGTATATCCAATATGTTGTATGTGAGATAATCATTTGCAATATGAGTGCTACAGTTAGAGACTTCAACCCAATGTTTATAATTGCTTTTTAATGCCCACATTTGCTTTACCTGACATTTACCTATGTTTTATAACATAAACCTATTGTATTCTGTGTTCTGTATTCATTCACTTGTTTCACTAGTTGTACAGGTAGTTGACGTACATTCTCTGCTACTTGGCATAAATATTTTTATTTAAATAAGTGTTTGATTAAAGATGTTATGAATACACATTGAGATTAAGTGTTAATTCTTTGTTATTAGCAAAAAAGCCTTTACAACAACTTGTAAACATTTTTGTCACCTCCGAAACACACGTAAAATGTTAACGTCACCTCCGAAACGCATAAGTGGGAAAATTCCAACTTATGCAGAACTGCATGGTTTTTTGGGCAACTTGGATTCGATATTAGCCCTCTGTGAGGAGACATTATTTAGGGTGTTTGACTTGGCCTTATCTTTTTTTAATAGTTTAAAGTTAAAATTAAGAAAAACAATCCTTGATTTCCAATAATTTTTTAGTTAACATGGAAATATCTGCAATAGTATTAAAAACTTTCTGCCAAATCTTTTTCATTTTTAAGTAACATATCATGATAAGCATTTTAAAGTTTACTTGAATCAGAGTACTGTTTTAACACTGTGTAAATATGGTTGCTTAAAAATATATCTTTTTGCTTAAAGTTCCCTAGAGTCATACATTCACCGAAAAATTACACCCATAAACGTATATGTTTAAGCTCCGAAAAGTTGAAGTTCCAAAAATTTGAACCCTTTATCATGTGATGTTAGTAAAAATGTCAATATATATTGTGTTTGAAATTTTGGCCCTCGGTGTACAAAAGTTACACCACTGATTGTGAAAATTACCATATGCATACATCAATAGTTTCTTGGTGCATGGGGCGGGAAGGGGGTGGTTGGAGTGGGGAGCAAAGGGTTGGAGTGGAGGAGGTGAAGACAGGTTGTTGATCAGAAGAGGTTGACGATAATAGTAAGACAGAAGGAGACCTTGCTGTATGTGTATGTATGTGTGAGGGTGGGGGTGCAAGGGGATAAATGGTGTTATGAACAAGATAACCCAAGTATAAACATAGATTAAGGAAATTGGGTAAGTGGTCCGGCAAAATGTGTACAGGGTGGATAAGGGAGAGCTTATGGTAATATAGTTGAGAGGGGTGCCCTATTTGAATGGATAAAGAAAATTACAACCTGTTTAATTTTTATAACTGCTTTTTTTACTTAAATATGAATGTGCATTAATTATCAGTTAATTCATATATTAATTAATTAAGAAAGAGAGAGAGTCCTGATAAAACAGAGAGGAAATATTGGGTATTTTTCCTTTCCTTTTTTCTTATTTCCATTTTAGTTGGTTAATCTAAATCATCGAAGTTTGTATAAATATACTTTAGGTTCCTTTTGGCAAATATGTTTAATTTTTTAACTTCTGCAGTAATGATGCATCATATATTGATATAATTATATCCTAATTTTTTATTATTATTAACATGTCAATGAGATATATATGATTTTTCAGTGTAAGCTAGTGCCTCATATCTCTTTATTTAAACAAATTTCATTCTTCATGAAGAATTTATAGGTCAATTCTATGTGTTTCTGTCTCATTTTGTCTCTATTTTACTCTCCCATTAATCATATTCCTCACCTGATGACTGTTCCTTTATTGTTGGTTGATTTCTTTATCCAATTTCTTTTTCATTCGTTTTGTTTAACTTCTACATTTTCTAAACCTATTAATAAACAACCTTCAGTAACTGTTAAATATAACTATATCAATAATTATTATCTTGTTTATATCATAAGTATCAAGTAGTTATCTTATTAATGACTTACATTATATACATCACTATTAATTATACTTACTGCAGTTGCTTGAATCTTTGAGAGTGTTGTACATAGTTTAATATTCCATTAACTTCATGTTTATTAATTTCTCTCCCTTCCTCTGTCTGTATTTGCATATTCTCTACTGATGTTAGGATTGGTAGAGAGAGACCAGAAGAGAGGATAATGTTCCCATCTTCATCAATCTTACTAAAGGACCAGCCTAGATTCACCCAGGATATGGGAATCTGAAGAAAGAAAAATAATAAATATAAATAATATCATCATGTTTGTTTACAGGATAAATACTTGAAAATAATAACATTATAATCAACTTAGGAATATTAACTTTATGACTGTTTTGAATTCATATTAATCAAGTGATATTTTTTTATTTTAATCATATTTTGATGTTGTTTTGTTGATTATATAATGATTAGTAGTTTGAATTTGCTAAAAAAAAGGTAATTTTGTTTCTAAAGTTAGATAATCTTCGTTTCATTTTATTTTGATTACGTGATATTTGGTCGGGGTATTATGAGGGTGTCGTAGTGTGGGAGATGGTTTGGATATGGTTTACCCTCGTGAATGTTATGTTGTTATTGTGCGAGGGGCGAGAAATAAATGGACCGATGGGTGTCGTACTCGGTAGGTATGGGTGTGGTAGGGGTGATTTAGGGTGGGGCAGCATGCAGACCGCTTATACATATTAAATGTAATTTGTGTTTTACGAGGAGGTGGAAATCTGAAGAAAGGAAAATAATAAATATAATTAATATAATATCGTTTTATCAGGGTTTAAGGTTTAACATATATCTTGTTTCTAACTAGTATATTATTATTAAATATGTTAATTTTGTTTTGTTTTTATATTGAATGTGGTTTTTTGGAGATACTAATTTCACAATCGGATCTTTTTTATATTTACTGATTTGTTTGTTTGTTACTAAATTGTTATTATTTTTTTGGTAGAAAGCAAATATTATTTTGATGACTAAAAGCAACTGTTGCAATTTATGTATTAGTTTAATTAACATAATTGTGTTTAATGAGATAATTTGACTTTTAAAAAATAAGTTTTGTTTGTTGTTGAAGAATATACATACTCGGGTAACTAATTGTTGTTGTTTACTTTTAAAAATAATTTGTTAATCTGCTTTGACTACAAATCAATGGTGGTTGGTCTAGTTAGTAACGATATTTAAATTCCTACTTGTGTTTGAAGAAATACAACAACAAATTGTAATAAATATTTCATATTGTCGCTGAATGAAACAATAAGTAAATTAATTGTTGTTGTTTGTTGTTTCAAAATAAAAAAAAAACTCTTTAAATCCATTTGCCTACATGTCAAGAATTGTAAAGGTGAATAATGGTAGCATCAGTTGTACTTTATTTGATAGTATTTAACGTTCATTATGTTTTAAAATGAGGTATAATTTTATTCTTTGTTTACAAACAGTTATTATTATTATTTACCTTTATATGTATATTTACTCCTCAATTTAAACAAAGTATATCAAATTCTACTCATAATGCAGTGCTATATAATTGCGTTTTCTTTAATAATATACAAATGTCGACTTGCAAGCGATTTTATAGTCATTTGTTTATTAAGCATATCAAAACAATTCGTAAATATTTGTTGTTGTTTACTGTTTACTTTGAAGACATAGTTTCCTATAAGGCAGATGAAGGATAGCTAGTCATGACAGCAACAGTTGTGACATATTTTACAGATATTCATATTGATTGTATAAGAGGGGGGTGACATTTAATTTTTCTGTTGTTTAGTTATTATATATTTATTTTCAGTGAAGGTTAATTATCAACATTTCTTTGATCTCACAGACAGTAGTAGATTCAGGAGTTTCCATTTCATGACGTGGGTAAACTTTGAGGGAGTGGTAGGTTGGTTATTTAAAGATATTTATATCAAGGTTGGACTGTATGCAGGGTTACTGTTTAGTAAATACAAGTTGAGTAACAATTTAATGTCCGTGGTGGTGGGGGGGGGGAGTGTTAGCGATGGGTCTTTGGTGTTGTAAATTTCTAGATGTTCATTTCTTGAAAGTATAATTTTATCGCTTTTACAATTATTTTTTTATCATATTTAATGATTGAGGAAAATCTCTTTGTGTTTAATCTTACCTAATCATAGCTACGAATTCAGTTAGAGGTTTAAACTGTACCCGATGACTGGAGGGTTGGAGTGGAGTGATATATATTTTTGAGGTTTTAGCTAAGGGTTATATGGAGGTGAATAGTTTACTTTTTAGAAAAGGGTGATTTGTGATATTGACTAATTCCATTAAAGACAGAAATTAGAGGGAGAAACAGGGATAGTAATGAATAGTTGTTGTTATGTTTAAATTTGCTGAATGTTTATGGTGAGGCTTGATTGAATTCTAGGTTTACAAACACATCTCAATAATGATCAAACGTAAGCACTTTTAAGAATGTTATCTTCCTCACAATAAGGTGGTCGGGGAGAGATTATGTAATATTATATTTCTACAAGTTCCGCACTCACGTGACCCATTGGCGGTGCACTTACGTTTCGACTGGACGCTTTCAACAGGAGCTCTATAGCTGACCTCTGTACTGACACATTGTCTTTGTTACTGATGGTTACATATTGTGAGCACAACTCTGTAATAGTTTGAACGTCATCAGCCTGTTAAACAAGATAAACACTTTATTATTATTAACATATAATAAAGGATAAGTAGAGAATAATAATTATTGATGAAAATGCTATTATATGATCAAGTCCTACTTTACTAGTCCTTACAACTAATATCTATGATGATTCATGTAGTGTGTGATGAGGCAAGCTGGTTGTAACCTGTATGGGCGCACTGTACAGTACGTAAAGAACGTGTGTAAGGATCCAACTCCTGAAATTTGATAAGTTAAAACACTATCATGCCTTATATAGCCATCATGACCACTCGTCTTGTACGGGATGAATAAATTAGTGCAAGTATAAACAATTGATATTTAATCGTACGTTACTGTCCATTGAAGACATTAGAGAACATAATAAAGGTTACACATAAAAGTTTAAGGAAGCAATAAACAGCAGGATGCTCCTTATATTTTACCTCCCCCGTTCACAGACCCCCTCAACCCCCCCCCCCCCTCTCCTCCACATGCACACAAACACACGCTAATACAACCCATCCAGGCAAATTGAATTCAAACAGAACAAAAGTGTAACCAACCTTCTTCCATCGACCGGATTGGAGATCAAGATAACAGGCATTACTCGGCCACAAAACTGGAAAAAAATGAAATAAACAAAGTACTTTTTATTAACTTAACCGGAGCTATGTATTTATGACTCTCAATAAATTAAAACTAAGCTGCCTTACCTTTTACTTGCATGATTTTCACTTAGGATCACACTGGCCTACCATCACTTTGACATTCGCCTAACGTTCCCTCACAGGAATGAGCTAAACGTATCTTACATTTTAACGACATGGAATTGTTTCAACAGTTCTAAACCAAATATTATGTATCATCATTGTTAAAATAAAGCAGAACAATAAGTGACAAATATCAAAATGAAAGAAAGGATCACGGTAGTTGCTGAATGACAGTAAATATTTATATACTATCTTTAACTGTTTAACCTTGGAAGGATTTCTCTGCTTAATCGCCACAACACAGTAGAGTAACAAGTGTTTATTACGTTACACAGTCTGTACTGTAACCAATATACATTGTATTGTAACATACTGTAGTGTAAGACCCCACACACGAAACATGGTCAAATCCGTGACCCTTGACCGACCCAACGCAACAGCGCATGATAGCTTAGCAAAAGCATAATTAACTCACTGATGCATGTGTCCGCGAATGACGATCGTCCGAATATAGTACAAAGGCATGTCAGTACGTGTATGGTAGGCCATACGGGAAATAATTGCTGATATAATGTTCATACGATATTTAATGCAGGTATTAAATATAATTAATATTTGTAATAATTTTAATTCGTATGGACATGAAATCAGCAATTATTTCCCGTATGGCCTACCATATACGTGTGACCGCTACCGTAGTTAGTTTAATATGGTCGGACTATAGTTAAGAAACGATTGTCGGAAGATGCAATTTTATACGTGTGACCGGGATCTTAGTTATACCTTGTACACATATAGCCATACCTTGTACATTCTTATATTATAACTAAGCTTCTTTTTGTTTTGATAGATATGTTATAAACAATAACCATATTTACCTGCAAGATATCCATTATTACTATCACCAATGACGTCAGAGTACTCATCTCATAATTACTAACACTCATGTAACCCCAGTCTATTATTTATCTACTTATGGTGTAATTTTGCCATACCTTGAATCAACCTCTGATATAAGGGAGCTTGTTTGCACAATGCAATATAAATACATCCATTTGCAATGTTGTATCAACAATGTATGATCACCACAGCACAGCAGATTAGTTTAATATCATTGTGGTATAACAAGTGTTTGTTACATTACACAGTCTGTACTGTAACCATGATACATTGTATTGTAACATACTGTAGTGTTAGCCATACCTTGTATTGTAACATACTGTAGTGTTAGCAATACCTTGTATTGTAACATAATGAAGTGTTAGCAATACCTTGTATTGTAACATACTGTAGTTTTAGCCATACCTTGTATTGTAACATACTGTAGTTTTAGCCTTACATTGTATTGTAACATACTGTAGTGTTAGCCATACCTTGTATTGTAACATACTTTAGTGTTAGCCATACCTTGTATTGCAACATACTGCAGTGTTAGCCATACCTTGTACACACATAGCCATACCTTGTACATTCCGTCTTTTTAATTCTTCTGGTATTTTCTCTGGTCTGATAGATGCAGGTAGTGTGCAGTTCAGAAACCTTTGATATAAAAATAAATATATCAAATGATCTTGTGTTTCTCTTTAAATACTAACAACCAGCTGACCTTATTATAGCCAGGTAACCTAGTAATAAACAGAGAATACCTCATGATATTGTATCAACAGAATTCTATTGAATATACCAACGCATAAAATTCAAGATTTTAATTACTGCATTTAAATGCTTGCACGGAATGGCACCTTCTTACCTGTCCGAGTTGATCACACCTCGAGTACCCAAACACACCCTTCGCCCTAAGCCGTTCACTCTCGTTCTACACAGCACGAATAACAAGAAGCACTATGCCCCGTAGCGTATTATGTCCCTGCACCTGATCTATGGAATGGGTTTCCTTCCAACATTCGCACAATCACAGACTTCACCTCCTTTAAATCACGTCTAAAAACGCATCTCTTTCATTATAATCTTTACCAACACGCACGTCGTCCACATTTTACCATGTTCTTTGTATCCTTTATATATGACCTGTCAATCACATTGTATTGTGTCACGTGGTTAAACACCTGCACAGCTAAAGTACATGTATATTGTCATACATCTCTTACTTACCGTAAATACATCAAACAAATGTACCGATTTTTAACATGTATGCTTTACAGGTAATTATTATCAGTTTTATGATCTTATATTTATTAGTTTATACTGTTATATTATATTGTATATTATAGATCGTATGTAAAGCGCACATATGCATCTTGGGTAGTGCGCTATACAAGAATATATATATACAATACATTACATTATACGTTTATGGGAATATATTTGGCCTCCGTGCGTTTTTAGAAAATTAAAATATGCAATTTAACTTATATCAAGAAAATGGAGTAAAGTAATTTGTTTTTTTGTTTGTGTAAAAACCTTTTTTCCCTAAATTAATTACTCATCTAATTTAATTGAAATAATAGTGTAGTATTTTAATTCATTTCCAATATTCATACTCCCCCTCTCCGACCCTAACAAAAAAGGAAAAAAAACGTTTCCTTTTTGTCCTACTTGACAGTGAAATGTATTTAACGTTAAGATCAACATTGATTTATAGACATGTTAGGTGCAGCACCTTCCGTAATTATATGTGAGGCAAAGAGGACATATCTTTACATTTGTATTTGATGTACAATTATGTTGGTCCTATCGCCAAGTTAATTTAAATGTACAAATATATGTGTGTACTCCTTAAAGGAATGAACACATTGTACATTATACACAGGTCAACATAGGCTAAGGAAATGGAAAATAATTCCAATATTTCCGTCTTTTGTCCTAACCTTCAAATATAATGATATAGGATGACAATGATCGCTGCTAATTTAATTACAGCTAATTCAGATTCCTGTCAAGTTATGTGACGTAACGTAACTTTTTGCATTCAGATGACGTTTAAATTCTAATTTACCCGGCTCAACCAACCTGTCCTATTATGATGGCATCTTTGATATTGTTTGTTTTATATTACCTATTGTCGGTTCCGTTGATTATAGAATTAAATTATTGAATACTTTCTTAATTTGTTTTGTAATTATCCCAGACTTGACTCTCCTCATATTCATTCTATCTGGTAAGTTACTCACCAAAGTTTCCTGAATTTCTTAGACGGCAGTACATAGTTCAATAATCCTACAATGTCTTCCTCGGTAAGTTCTGGTTGGTAGTTCGTGTCTGCATTCACCAATAACTTCTCCAGTGATGAGAGGCTTGGTAGAGCAATACCAGACTGGAGGATGATGGTATTGTTGTCAACCTTACTGAAGGACCACCGCAACTCTAGATCATATATTGGTATCTGAAGAAAGATAAATAAAATAATAAACTGTAGTTTAGCTGCATGACCTCATTGACAGTAAATATTATTGAACGTACTTACCGCTATTAACTGAATATTATTTATAGAAGTTCAAACGAAAGCAATACAATGCCCCCCCCCCCCCCAAGGAAACACTACAACAAAAAACCTACAAAATGACAAATTAATAAATAAAAAGAAATGGAATGAAAAAGAAGATATTCAACTCGCTACCAACGCGTAGACACCGCGAGTACAAAGGAAAGTCAAGTATGGTTAAGACTATATTGAAAAAGATCTGCTTTACCCATAAGAAATAAAGGAATAGCCTCCAATTTATACAAGTGATTACAGATCTCGACTTAAGTCATTTAGGATAAGCAACTGTCATCTGCCCCTCAACACCCCAAAATTAGAAAATCGATAAATTATATAATATAGGCTATTTGTGGAAATGAAACTATATTTCATTTGCACCCATCGATCATCACATTAGTATAAACGCGGTTGATAACGCCTCAACCTACATACAGTAGCATAAAGAATGAATATACCCTCCCGACACATACGGAGTAAACACGACCGACACACGCCCGTGTATACAGCTACACCGTGTATACCGCTACATCTTAATGCTGATATTAATGATGTATAACATGTAAACAGTCTTGTGTTCTAATTCTCTTTATATCTCGATCGACAAACCCACATTAATTTATTACCAGTCTTGCATGATAAAATGGTAAGAGATAAGTTAGAGAATATTATGTTGATATTACATGATATTTGTTTCTGAAGCTAAAAGTTTCTATTATTTTCCCCTTTCTCGTTCCCTACTCTGTACACTCTAGGCCTACACTCATCGATCATCACATTATCATTAGCGTGATCAGGCCTCAACCTACATACAGTAATCGCAAGAACAAACTGTTCGTCCCAACTCCGTGATGCAGAGTAAATACAACCGACACAAGCCCGTATGAACCGCTTACAAGCTACCGCCATTTAAACTCTAGTCAGACGCTACAACTGTAAAACAATTTCCATGCATATGATATTCTCTCAAAATGTTTGTTGTAGGCTCATTATTTGATGTGTCTAAAGTAGTAGCCTATTGTGCAGCTGCAAATGTTACAGCATCATAACTGCTACAGTAAATATCTTTGCTAAAAGTGAGCGACATTATCCCAATACAAGTACCACTACAACTCACAATATGACAGCACAACCAAATGCATTATCACTGCCAGTACCCGGCTCTCGGAATGTCTGATTGGATTAGGGCCTACCGATATATTACTCGGTCTATATACGTACGGATTCGTGTCGAGTTAATAACTATTCTAAAAAACAGTTATATTCTTTAACCCAAGCCATTTAGGTTAGCCTACAGTCATGTTTTACGGCCAGTAGTAAAGACCTGTCTTGGCAGAAATAAACAAACTTGTTAGTCTAGGCCTAACCATCCATAATTCGTAAACATAATTTGCAGTACTGAATGGCTGAAATACCAACACATGCGTACATTATTGTAGTAGCGTTCATGTAACAAATGAACATGTGTTTTTGGATAAGCTGTGAATAGTCTACTGAGCGGTGAATAAGTTATCGTAACTCGTCCGAGTTAACCTTTCTGAGAACAAAATATTTATGAATAATGTAATATTGCATTGAGATAATGATTGAAAACCGTAACCTACGAATGCTGCTGAAAGGAAGAAACTTCTACTAGAGATGAAAGCCAAATACAGTGTAGCCGATTCCATCAATTCAAACATAAACAACAGTGTTGGATCGAGGAAACAGTCGATATTAAGTGGAGGGGCACTCCCAAAAATGGTCTAAGAGATTGACCGGAAAATGTTAATATTCTAAACTAGATACAATGTGCCAATGTTCGTTTTCAGCTGTTTATGCCCCTCGTCATGGTCTCAATAGGGATATGGCTTTTCTTTCCGGATTTAAGCACTTTGAGCAGTCTGGGGCTTACGATAGAAAATCGTGATTTCAATCACTCCTTTTACGCCTGACGAAGGACCAGGGTGTCCGAAAATTTGTGTAGCGTTTAGTTATTATATTCTATTCTAAATATTATGTTGGATTTAAAGGCTTTACATGTTGTCCTCATCTTTTCTACTATTATTTCTATCCAACACGTGGAACATTTCATCATGCGT
>JAIPMN010032926.1:0-10027 GCA_020650975.1 Apostichopus californicus
TTACTTCTGACTGTTCAGTTCACTATAGAATCCTTTGCCAATGTCCTGACATCAATAGGTTATTTTTTACGAATCTCCATCACCTTTTCCTTAATGTACCAATCCTTTCTAGTAAATTTCCTTCTGCCCTCTTCTCCTACCATGTGTACACTCCCTTTCCTATCTCACTCCCAGAGTAACAATACACATGTCCTTTGTTCACAAGCAGGATTCTCACTTTATTACCCTCTGAGTCATCCTTTTTTCATCCAAGACCCAGATAGATCAAGTAGCCAATTTATACCCCCCCCCCCCCCTTTGACTTAGTGTGCACTGTAAGTGCTTTACCATTGAAATATATATGCATGTGCAGTACCACAATATAGGGCAATGTAAATATCTCTGAAAATACACTATGTAAGAGCATAGTCTTACATGTATATCCAGTTATATCTGGCTTTATATGGCCAGATAAAACCTTATCTGCTTACCTGGATGGACTCTATATCCAGTTATATCTGGCTGGCTTTATATGGCCAGATAAAACCTTATCTGCATATCTGGATTGACTCTATATCCAGTTATATCTGGCTTTATATGGCCAGATAAAACTTTATATGGATATCTGGATTACAATTATATATCAAGATATATCTGGCATTATATGGCCATATCAAACTTGAAATGGATATCTGGCTTATAATTATATCAAGATATATCTGGTCGTTATATGGCCATATCAAACTTGAAATGGATATCTGGCTTACAATTATATCAAGATATATCTGGCTTTATAAGGCCATATCAAACTTGAAATGGATCATATCAAACTTTATATGGATATCTGGCTTACAATTATATCAAGATATATCTGGCTTTATAAGGCCATATCAAACTTGAAATGGATATCTGGCTTATAATTATATCAAGATATATCTGGCTTTATAAGGCCATATCAAACTTGAAATGGATCATATCAAACTTTATATGGATATCTGGCTTACAATTATATCAAGATATATCTGGCTTTATATGGCCATATCAAACTTTATCTATCCAGATATAGCCAGATATCAAACCAGATATGGAATTTGAGTAAGGGCGTGTTGGGGAATTTAAGTTGTTGGGGTGAATCGGGTATTTTGTAAGGGGTCATGGGGTATTTGTGATGGGGTATTGGTGGTCCACACTCTCCTGCTATACTCCCTGCCATCCCCTGGCTCCAATGCTGCTTGAGTTACAGGGCAGAGTTGAGCTTTCCAACAATATCTTGGCAGCTTTTGAATAAACCCTTATTTTCAGAAAAGGAGAGTAAGAAGTCTCAAGTGTGCTTGTTACTAAAAACAGCATTTTTTATTCAACCAAAAACCCATACAAAGAGAGTATAATAATAAAACTGGTAGCATTAAATCTGGAATAACATCCTAAATATACAGATTTAGCTTATAACGTTTACAAATAGTTTGTCTAATTTATGCAAATTCATTAGTTTTAACAAAAACAAAACCCAAATAGGAAATTTCTAAAAGCTACCTTACATAATCAATCATTGATATTTAAAGTGTATAAAAAATAGTACTTTTAACCATAAATACATGAAAAATATATTAATATCTGAGAATGTGCAATTTTTGGGATGACAATAGTTTTAAAACTGAGTAGCGTTTACTTCTCTCAACTGCAAAATGGTACAATTTCTCCCACTTCTCATGAATGTGAATTTAATAGAAATAACATTAAAAAAATATATGAAATTACACAGCGAGATGACATTCTTCAGCACCAACTTTTTTGAGATTTAAAAAATAGTTAAAAGACAAGAGTTAAAATATTATTTATTTTATTAGGTAAAACTTCTTTATGTTTGCAACACTTTCTGAGTTAATATTTTATAAAGCACAGAGATTTATGAACAATCAGCTGATGTTGACAAGTGTTGTGTTCTACAAAATCAATGGTTACCATGGTTACAATGGTTACCAATGGTTACCAAAGACCAAGTGTCTTTGTAACAGGGTAGACAACTCCAATTAAGTGTAATTAACCTTATTTTGCAATTTCGTTTACAGTTATCCTAGTAAGTCACTCAATGGAAATTTTCTCCCAAGTAGCAAAAATATTCATGTAAGCACAAACAATCTTGGGTTATAATGGATCACACTTTAAATGTAATTCATGTTTCTGTGTGTTAATTTATATCCTACCATGTTTCATGCAACTGCCATGTGAGTTAAAAGACAGCCTACATCTAACACAGGGGCAATACCTACATGACCTGTAGATGTGCTGTCACTGAAGTGCTGGAAAGATACAATGGATCACACTTAAAATGTTTTTCATGTTTCTGTGTGTTACTTTATATCCTACCATGTCTTATGCAACTGCCATGTGTGTTAAAAGACAGCCTACATCTAACACAGGGGCAATACCTACATGACCTGTAGATGTGCTGTCACTGAAGTGCTGGAAAGACACTTACATATTGCCTGCATATCATGGATATCGCTGTGTGACCGTCATATGCCAATACCATCTTTCCTATATATCCCCGATAAAAACTATTAATATAAAACCATTTAACATCTGAATATTCTTTTTTATTATTTATTATTTTTTAATCGTATACAGCTCGATGGAGAAGGCACATTCCCGAAACTCTCTTGGTTGGAGGAGGTAGCCTACTGGCTGGAGGTGACATTTTGCTGGAGGTGGTACTGGTCAGAATTTATTAATTAATTAATGGTCATTTGTTGCCTTGTCTTTCTAGTAGAAAGAATTCCTCAGTCTCTCTTGCAACTGAAAAGGAAAAATGGAAATAATTTTATAAGGATGATAAGTAAGTGAAACATATTTTAACATCTTGTGTTAGCAACTGAATACTGAATAATGACTATGCATTTACTGAATATGCATTTACTGAATACGCATTTAATGAATATGCATTTAATGAATATACATTTAATGAATATGCATATAATAAATAAGCAGTAATGAATATGCATGAGGAAGTTACAGACTTGACTAGGCGAACCTACTTTCACGGCCGAATGCGAGGTGAAAGAAACCAAATAACGAATTGTAAGAATGATTTGATTACGATCCTTAAGATGTTTTGGACTCACCAGAGCTTCCTCCTGTCCTGTGGCGACATACGGGGTGGCGAAACTCGACGGAGGTTGCTGGTCTTGACCAGGCTGGAGGGAGAGAAGGACAACAAAAAATTAACAAGTTGTAAATAAATAATAACTGGAGCAGATGCATAGACGAGGACAGACACATGCGTAAAAATGTAAGGAATATATTTTGGAAGTTAGAGAATATGAAATTAAAGTAAACAGTTGGATAAATTATGAAGAAGTTGAGACTGTGGGGGTGGGGGAGGGGGGGTTGAGGAGGAGGATGTAATAATGGTTTATAAGAGTAGAGGGTGTGTGGGAGGTCGGGGAAGATGCGGTGAAAAAAACTGAAGAATTGCATGGTTATCTCGGTTAGAAGTAAATTTTGTTGTAAATGTAATAGGGTCAGGAGCTATGAGTGTGGTCCTATATGGTGGTGAAGAGGGAGGCGGGTTGTGAAGAGAGAGGCGGGGGGAGGGAGGAAGATGTATGGCAACCTATATGTAGAGAGAGGTACATGTGGTCCCATGTGCATAAGAGTGATCTAGAAACATATTTTTTACTTATTCGGTGTGTGGTAAAAAGTGGACACACATATCACTCATAGGGCAATAGGTGCAACCACTGCCCACCTCACTGCCCTACCCACCCCACTGCCCCCACCCCCGATGAATGTGTTTTTTTTTGTGGATGCATGCAATATTAGTATTAGGTAGTGTGAAGGACTCTATATCGAAAAGGTTCTAGCTGGAATCAGAACATTTTTAGATTCTTTTGAATTAACTGTTGCTCACCAATATTGGGTGGTTTCAAAGTTGTAAAATTTGTAAGGCAGTGGAACAGGTTTTATCCAAATACCAAATGCTGCCACCAAGAATTCTTGACAATTATTTGATATCGCTAGAAGAGATTTAATACAAGCTTGTACATTCCTTTTTTTTGGTCACTAGATTGCATACGACCACAACTTCAGATATTAGCAGTTTTCATCGTTATATAACAACTCTTTCTGGAAGCTTTTACAGCATGTGCAAAAATTGAAATTGCCTTAAAAGTGAATCGATTCCAATCAGAACTTTCCATTTGTGGTGCAATGAATAAAATCCAGACAAACCGAAATGTAATATACTGGTGGGGGTTCTCCATGAGTTGGTGCATGAGGGATATTATCTGTGCCTGCAGTAGGTGCCTGATGTGCAGATGGTACATTAATAGTTTCCCTTTGCTAAACGAGGTAAACGAGAAACATGTTAACCTAATCAAAAGGCTCTTACTGTTAGCCTACCATAGGGATGTAAATGCACATGATGTATTGATACATCAGGCGATGGTTAGGCCTATTAGCCTACCATAGTGATGTAAATGCACATGATGTATTGATACATCAGCCGATGGTTAGGCCTATTAGCTTAACATAGTGATGTAAATGCACATGATGTATTGATACATCAGCCGATGGTTAGGCCTATTAGCCTACCATAGCGATGTAAATGTACAAGATGTATTGATACATCAGGCAATGGTTAGGCCTATTAGCCTACCATAGCGATGTCAATGCACATGGTGTATTGATACATCAGGCAATGGTTAGGCCTATTAGCTTAACATAGCGATGTAAATGCACATGATGTATTAATGATACATCAGGCGATGGTTAAGCCAGTTAGTCTACCACATAGACATATTAATTGATGAGTCTGTTAATCTAACATAAATAATCAAGTTGGTGGGTTAGGCCTGTTAACCAACAATATAGAAAATTTAATTGATGAATTTGTTTACCTAACACATAAAGACATACAAGTTGTTGGGTTAGGCCTGTTAGCCTACCATATAGACATTTTAGCTGATGAGTCTGTTAACCTAACATATAGATGTACAGGGTTGTTGGGATAGGCCTGTTAGCCTACCACATCAATTGATATGGTTGGTCTACCATAGTGATTAGTCTTTTATAAACCTTACATATTGGTATATGAGATGGTGGGTTAGCTTGTTAGCCTATCAGATCCACTGATGTGGTAGGCCAGTTGGTCAAAAAGTAAAGATACATGAATTGGTGGTTTAGGCCTGTTAATACACCTTGTATAGATATCTATGAGATATTCATTGGGTTAAGTCTACTACAAATAGAACACAAGATTCCACATATGAAAAGTAAATAAATATCAATTTATGTCAATCAATCATCATTTACCAGGGATGAGCCTGGGGTAAAAGAAATATCACAGAACTTTGCAATAAATTGCGGTATAGGCTTCAGTTTGTGTATGCTACAGTGTGTTAGGATAATATATTTTGTCCCCGAGGTAGAAAAGAAATCACGGATATTCCGCGAATTCGCGGAAAAAGCTCATGCCTGATTTACACTTGCCACAAGTGGTAACAGATTCAAAAACTCCCCCTGACAATTAAAATGAATTTGAAGCCACGATATTAATTATTATATTTAATAAATTTATATTAAGTATTTATGTAACTCACAGCAGGATAGCTAGCTGGTGCTGGATACTGGCCGTGTGCTGGTGGGTGACCAGCCATTGGATTGTCAAAGCCATGGTTGACATGATACAACTCTGGCTCCCTCTCAACATGTCTGTGACGATGACTATCTAATTCCTGTTTCCAAGCGAGAGAGAAAAAAAAAAGTCTGCAATGATGGGCCGAAAGTTTTCCTATCAAATTCCTGATCGTGTATTAACCTATCCTTGCTGATTATTTTCAGTAATATTTTATACCAATCTATGTAGTAAAAATATTACACAAAATTAGAGCTGGTGTAATGATCAAAGGCACTTTGCCACACATACTTCATCGATGTACAATGTAGATTCCATTTGATTCGAGAATTTCGTTGCTCAGATAACTTTGTACAAAGCATGTTAAACAAACATGGAAGGAGCAAATAGGATATTCTCAAATCATTCACTTTTTTTTGTTATATTTTTGAAAAACACAAACCAGCCAAAATTTCGGCCTAATGTAGAGCTGCCTAAGTTTTCCTAGTTTGACCTCATGTACCCTAATGTGACCTCAATGTGAGTTCTTACTGTTGAGATCCAACACCCCTAATAGTAGTAGCTCAGGAATACAAGCAATGGGTCTTATTATAGCTTTCACCATTAAATTGCAGAAGGACCAAACTTTCCGAAGGGTTTTTTAAATGTCATTATTCTTAAGAATGATAGCCCTTTGCATGGACACTCAAAGTAATTTGATACTTACATACAGAGAACGATCCCTGCGATGAGAACGGTGATGCTGGAAGAGAAAAAAGGAATACTAACATTAATACACTTTCATATCATTACAACACTATACTATATACAAAAGAACAGTTTGGAAGAACTTTTAAGGGTTTTTAACATTCAACAACAATAATGCACTGTCTGTGTAAACTACACTGCATTGCACTACACCATGCATGCTACGGATGCACTGCGCTACAGAAGGGATGCTACAAATGCACTGCACTTCACCAGGTAAGCTAATATACACTGCACTTCACTAGGTATGTTACAATTCATAACACTAGAGAAGGAATGCTTCAAATGCATTGCACTACACCAGCTGGTAAGCAACAATGCATTGCACTACATCAAGTATGCTACGATGCACTGCGCTACAGAAGGGATGCTACAAATGCATTGCACTACACCAGGTATGCTACAATGCATTGCACTACACTAGGTATGTTACAATGCATTACACTAGAGAAGGAATGCTTCAAATGCATTGCACTACACCAGCTGGTAAGCAACAATGCATTGCACTACATCAAGTATGCTACGATGCACTGCACTACAGAAGGGATGCTACAAATGCATTGCACTACACCAGGTATGCTACAATGCATTGCACTACACCAAGTATGCTACAATGCATTGCACTTCACCAGGTATGCTACATTCACATGACATTGCACTACACCAATTGTATGTTACAATGCATGGCACTACACCACTGTACTACACCTAGCATGCTACACCTTACAGTGATCACACTATGTATACACCAATAATCTTACCCGTCTGCTACGTCGAGACCTCTGTTTCCTCCGTTTGGTGGTATGATGGACAGGTAAACCAGGATAGAGGGCAGACCTTGATGTGTCAACGATGACTGGGGGTGCAGCAAATATACCTGGTGGAGGAGCTGAGGGGTAATGGGGAGGTTGGTTTCTACCCTGCATCAGACAACACACACAGCAGAGGAAGAACATGAAGATGAAGAGAAAAGCAGCCAGAGATGCCAGCAGGATGATGTAGAGGGGAATGATGAACGATTCATCCTCACAACGGTCCCCGATGAAAGGATCCGGGCAACTGCGGAACAAAAACAGAAAATAAGATTTGGTGAAAACGATGATTTGGGAAAGCAAGTTCCAGAATTAAGAATTCTAGAATAGGTACAAGAGCTGGACTGCTGCATGGTATGGCACTATCATTATGATACAGATTGGTTGCTATGGTAACCCTGTAAAATTGCGACCGGCTGCTAAGCTGGTACCCTCTTATAATGTCTCAATTGTTGAGGTCTCCTCTGATGTACCCTACCATCTTCCTCTCTGCGGTATCCTCGACTCTCCTGGCCCTTATCCCTCTTCTCTCTGGCCTACATCCACTCAACATTTCACCATGCACTTTCTTAACAAACTTCCTTTCCCCAACCTTTACCCTGGCCATCTATACGTCCTTCTACCTACACTATACCATTCTACCAAATGCTCTGGACAGTTGTAGCTTCCACTAATTCTCACTACCCCATCCTCTACCCTTCCATTCTTCTCCTCTCCCTCCCCCATCCTCCATCTACCCCTCCAAGTCTTTACCCTCCCATCATTCCCTATCCCCATTCTCTCCCCTCCCTTCACTCCCTCTCCCCCTCGCATCCTCTACCCCTCCCATTTCTCCCCTCCATTCACTCTCCCCACCCTCTCCCCATTGTCTCATCTACCCCTCCCCATCTCTCCCCTCCATTCACACCCTCCACATCCTCTCCCCATCGTCTCATCTACCCCTCCCATTACTCCCCTCGCTTCACACCCTCCTCTCCACCCCTCTCCTTTACCCCTCCCAGTCTCTCCTCTTTTCACACCCTCCCCATCCTTTTCACACCCTCCCCATCCTCTTCAACCCTCTCTCCTACCCTCCCACACTCTCCTCTACCCCTCCCAGTCTCTCCACTCCCTTCACTCACTCTCCCCATCTCCTCTACCCCTCCCATTTCTCCCCTCCATTCACACCCTCCCCATCCTCTCCACATCGTCTCCTCTACCCCTCCCAATCTCTTCCCTCAATTCACACCCTCCCTCCTGACTTCCTCTAGTCTCATGCCCAGAGCCACAAACCTTTTAAGTGATTGATTTGATACTTACACACAAGTACTTTGAAGTGTTTCTGGATCAGCATAACAGTTCCCTCCATTCAGACAGTAGCCAGTTGGACAGATCTCTATAACAGGGTACAGACAGAACAACATTTCAATATGCAAATTTAAATATGATATATGTAAATATGATATATTTAGATATGATAAATTTAAATATGATAAATTTAAAATATGTAATTTTTTAAGGGAAATAATAGAAGCCAAAATTATTTTGAATATTAATATAATAATTTAAATATGATAAATTTAAAATATGTAAATTTTTAAGGAAACCAAAAATAAGCCAAACCAATTTGGAATATAATTTTCAATCATGTTTGAATTTGCCACCTGAAATATTGATACAATAATGATGCCCCATATTGTAATGAAGGAAATTGAATAAAGTTTGTTTGCAGAAACTGGATGAATCTAGCAAAGAATTCCAGTAGGATGAACACGTCCATTGGCTCATTCCCGTGTTCTTCACAAGTGCAATAAAACATTTTCTACCCTGCACAATTAAGGTATCCTTCGCTAGTTGCAAACTCTTGCGGTTCAGTTGCATCGGGACCGATTAGGATAAACACTCGGTGGACATAGATATGGGAACTGTCGGACACATATAATTTCTGG
This sequence comes from Apostichopus californicus, assembly GCA_020650975.1. Lineage (NCBI taxonomy): Eukaryota > Metazoa > Echinodermata > Holothuroidea > Aspidochirotida > Stichopodidae > Apostichopus > Apostichopus californicus. The sequence continues at coordinate 9,102 of JAIPMN010032926.1, forward strand.
ACACCTTACTTCAGATACTGTGTTACCACAACGTCCTCAGAGTGTATCTTATGATAAACATTCGGTGGACATAGATATGAGAACTGTCGGACACATATAATTTCTGGACACCTTACTTCAGATACTGTGTTACCACAATGTCCTCAGAGTGTATCTTATGATAAACATTCGGTGGACATAGATATGAGAACTGTCGGACACGTAATTTTTGGACACCTTTCTTTAGATACTGTGTTACCACAACGTCCTCAGAGTGTATCTTATGATAAACATTCGGTGGACATAGATATGAGAACTGTCGGACACATACAATTTCTGGACACCTTTCTTTAGATACTGTGTTACCACAGATTGTGAAGACAGACTACCACAACGTCCTCAGAGTGTATCTCACCGTGTAACAAGTCCTCCAGAGGCTCAATGAACACAGCGCTGTCTCCGATCTCACCGATATCAGAGAGAGTGTCGTTGAAGATTGCTATGAGCTGATCTTCGGTCATGGGACTGGTGACTATGTAGCTCAGAATGTAAGAGACCCGGATACTGCCACTGCTCAGAGACGTCACCAAGACTCCAATGTAGGTCGGGTCATCGGAGAACAATTCGTCCAACTGTTGGGAAAAGGTGGTCAATGGGTGAGGAATTATCAAAGAGAAATGGACGAGAAGAATCGACAAGGTACGTCAAAGTCACACGAAACAGAATTACGACATGCAGTAAGTCTCACATCTGCCCTGTCACAAGAAACTTTAAAAGCTTTTCTCGGAAAATGTCTTTTTTTTCATATTATCGTGACGTGCGTGCAAAGAAACAGCGTGGTGAAAAAATGTTGAAGGGTAGCAGGTTTAATGAAGTCTTGTTATTTCTTCAGTTCTTCAGTTATACTTCTTCAGTTATAGTCTCTCCGAACTCCCTCCCCAACCCCT
>JAIPMN010032926.1:11468-23569 GCA_020650975.1 Apostichopus californicus
ACTGTACCCCTCCCCAGCCACAGCTCAGCAATGGAGAAAGCAACTATACCCCTCCCCAGCCACAGCTTAACAATGGAGAAAGCAACTGTACCCCTCCCCAGCCACAGCTAAACAATGGAGAAAGCAACTACACCCCTCCCCTGCCACAGCTAAACAATGGAGAAAGCAACTATACCCCTCCCCCGCCACAGCTAAACAATGGAGAAAGCAACTATACCCCTCCCCCGCCACAGCTAAACAATGGAGAAAGCAACTATACCTCTCACCCCCCCCCCCCCCATAACACCGCCCTCCATTATCATTTCAAGCCTTGGTGGATCTGTGATGACACTTTAACGGTTCTTACAAAATGAAGGAACAATTACAAACATCTCCTAACTATCATAAAATTCTTCCAAACTGTTAAGGGTGTGAGAGGGCCATGTCGGATTTCACTACTTAATTTTATCTCTGGCTGGCAAAGATATGTGTAATGGAGCCTTGAATTGAATGAAGGAGTAACTATTCGTCCATACCAAGAAGTAATATCCAACCATTAATCAACTGCAATGATGGTCTTCACAGATATGATCTGATATTCCAATGTATCTTGTGATGGTTACCTTCGTTGTCACAGGAGTATAGGTATGTCCTAACAAGCCTAGGCTCGGGTACACAAGTTCAAGGGTGCCTGGGATTGTGAATTTGGGACCCACAACTGGTCTAGGGGAACTCAAGTATTATCTCTAGTTCACATTTGCTTAATAAAGATGATGATGATGATAACGGCTGGGTCGGTAGTACATGTTACATTTACCTGTTTCACAGTTATCACCGGTCCACTCAGGAGGGCAGGAACATTGCACCGTTACCCGATCTACACGTGTACAGTTACCACCATTCAGGCAAGCATTGTCACAGATGTCATTCCCTTAAAATAAATAAAACAAGAACATTAACCTCCTTGTGATCAAATAGGAAATTATACAAATAGAGAAATAGCCAGACAAAATGAGGTAGGGGTGGGGTAGGTTAGTTTAGGGGAAGGGAGGGGAGAGGAGGGGCAGGATACACCCAGACAAAATGAGGTAGGGGCAGGTTAGTTTAGGGCAAGGGAGGGGAGGGGGAGGATACACCCAGACAAAATGAGGTAGGGGTAGATGTAGGTTAGTTTAGGGAAAGGAGGGGAGGGGACGGGAGGGAGAGGGAGATAACTACTGAAAGAAACAGGAGGTCCCATTCCCCCCCCCCCCAATATGGTTGTAACCATGACAACAAGACGACAAAGATTTTCCAAATAATTTTTTGGAAAAGAAAGGCTTACCGACATAGAAATCCCGGAAGGCAGGAACCTGGTTGCCGACATCGAAAGTATTTCTAAGAGTGCCGCCCAGGTTGGTATCAAAGGCTCTCTGATAGTCCGAATCTGCGAGACCAGTCGGAGAAGAGTCGGAGAAGAGAGTGAGCGCGACGGCGGCCAGGCCCTCGTCGTCCAATGCGATACCGTCCACGGTGAGACCGAAGAAGGCGGAGCCAATCTCGGACCCTCGGAAGAGTTTATCCAGCTGCAAGAAGGAGGAAATTTACATAGAAGAACAGAAAAAACAAAAAGATTATTCATTGACCTAAACAGAATCAGCAGCAGGCGACTATGACAAGATGATGAACCCGAGAGAGAAGAAGCGTTGTCAGGATTGTTTCTGTATATAAAAAACGCTTTATTAAAACTTGCACTCGAACTGAGAGCCTTGTATTTTTTGTTTTGTTAGGCCTCCAATCATGCCACTTCTCACAACTTTGTTTATTCTTCTTTCAAATTATCTGCGCTCTGAAATACCCAAATAGGATGGATGCTTACATCTTCAACAAGAGCATCAATGACGCAGTATCTCAATACTGGAAGTTCTAATTTCGATTACTAATTTCATATCTTTGCTCTGTCTCTACAATTATCAATATCAATCATGGTACAACAAATAGAGAACTTGCATTTACGCTACTTTGCCACGAATAGTCTCTGCAGGTTACACTTCATTCTGCGAGTGTTGCCTTTAGCGCCCATTGCCTGTTTGTCGAGAGAACGGCGTTGCAAGGTTTAGTAATGTCATAGAATATTTAAGAACTTGTTTTTTATGTGGTATCCTTCATCTTGGGTCAGTCTCTGTTGGACTTTTTGGTCATATAGTTTATGATGTATCAGGTTCCTAGACATCAATCAGCTTATCTTCGTGATGAATTGAAAAGTATTTTTTGATACGTGAAATGTACATCTTATGTAGGAACTTCTTGTTAATTTTTCTACACACTGGTGAATATGAATGTGCGATTTAGAACAGAAGAATATAACAGGAATGTGTTTTTTCAAGGTTTATCAAACTTTATTTGAGCAAGGCAATGAATGGAATGGCGTGAAAAGTACTGAATTCAATTAAGAAGTCCAAAAAGCTACTATATCCCAAGTGCCCACATAGGAGAATCCAACCCGCAAATTATCTGCGCTCTGAAATACCCAAATAGGATGGATGCTTACATCTTCAAAAATGGTTTCGTCAAAGCCGGTTATGTTCGTGAATGGTGCGTCTTGACCTCTGACACTCTGTAGAAGAATGTTAGCATCTGATGGAACCCCTGAGAAGTAAAAGATAAATAAAACAAAAAAACTAGTGACAAATAATCATGTTAAGAGACCAGCGATAACCATTGCAGCTTGCATTTCAATACCAGATATTTATTTTTATTTCTGAAAACTCATCATACATTAAAGCAATGATAGCTGTGCTTTGAGTTCAACCTTCAGGAATTTGTTATTAATCAGTGCTATAAATATTAACCATTTATTGAGAAAAAAAAAAATCCAAATGTGTCTTGCATGCTAATGCACTTTTTTACCTTTTTGATATTATTGTCATCTTTAATGAAGGTAGTCCTGCTCAGTGCAGAAGCACTGCTTTCCAAAGGAGCCCTCAACCTCAACCTTGCATTTCACTACCACATTTTTAGGAGGAATTACTCGTTAAAACATTTTTCACAGCGTGATTTGAAGTCAATCTTCAATTCATCATTCAATTTGCTACAGTAGAAATTTAGGTTGCCTTTCAATACCAGGCAATTTGATTTTTTTTTTGGGGGGGGGGGGTTTCTAAAGTCAAAAGTATGTTTCAATAAATTGAACACTGAAATTTACCATGCAGTCTATCAAAAAGTTAGGCCTAAAACATAGGAAATTGCAATTTTCATTCGTCAAATTTTTTGAAGTGTCTCTCAGATATTAGATGACTGACAGAGACAGTGGAGGTAGAAATACAAATTTCCAATGATTTTGCTACCTTTTTTGTCAAAATTGGTGCATACCGTTTTTATCTTTTTTAATTTTAAGAGAAAAACCTTTTCGGTGACCACATTTTCACTTTTGGGGAATCAAGAAGAAACTCAAATGCAACAAAATCTAATATCACTCCGGAATTGCCTCTTTTATTTTCTCTTAACTTGGAGAATTTTGGTCATGATAACGTCTGTTTTCTTAAGTTGGTTCCTGAAGTTGCATCACTCAAATTACTGGTACCCGTAGAGGCCAATTGGCTGTGAGAGTGTGGTGGCCAATTGGCTAAGGCGTCGGACTCATGATCCAAGGATTGCTGGTTCGATTCCTGCCTAGTTCATTACGTTGTGTCCTTGGGCAAGATGCTTTATCTCAATAGCCTCTCTCCACCCAGGGGTTAAATGGGTACCTGTGAGGTAACTTGTCATTGGGCGCAGTATATAACTGCTGCCGCCTGGAGGGATTGTCTCTGGGACAGGTTATCATTGAGCAGGGGTAATATAACTTGTAAGCGCTGTGATATGGTTTACCATGAATAGCGTAGCTAAATGCCTAATATTATTATTATTATTATTACCCATACCTGTCTTTACCCTGACCGAGAGCCTGAAGTTGCACCTATCGATGTTATCGCTATCGTCTCTGGCCGTGTAAGTGACCATGATGGAGCCCACTCCCATTCTCTGGCCGAGCTCGAAATTGCTGACCACGTCCACTTTGTCAGAGTTGTCTGTGGCGGTCGGTGGCGTCCAGAACACTGCTGCGTCCAGGTCAGCAGATTGGACGTAGACGATCACTCGTGAAGGACAACCAGATAGGACGGGATCTTCCACATCTTGGATGTTATAGCAAAAGAAGAGAAAAAGAGAGTAGCAAAAGAGTTTTGTTTGAAGAAATGGTATAAAAAAAAAGGGGTTCTAAAAAAGGTATACCAGCAAACAAGTACAACCAAAAAATAATTGTTAAAAAATACCAATTAAAAGGTTACTTTGCCTTGAAAAAAAGTACCTGATTACAATTCCAAATCAAAAATTAAGGTGACTTCCTTTGAAGGAAGCACTTGGTTCTGGTTTCACTGCTAAATTTACCTGAACATGTTTCATCTCTGTATTCGTACACGCACAAATTAAAAAAGAACACAATTTTTCAGGCAAATATTGCTCGGACCGAGAAATGTTACGGATGTTCCCGACAAATGTTAATCGTTGCTTTGCCAGACATATGTTACAAACGTTCCAGTGGAGAAGCCAGCACCAATGATTGTCATTTGCGATAGATGTTACGGTCCTGTGTCCAAGACATGTATGTTTCAGCCAATTGTTCCAGACGTATGGTCACAAATGTCACAAATTTTATTCTTTTCTTCCTGACAAATGTTACTAAATGATTCTTTATAGGCAATTTAAGTTGCTATCCAATTTCAGAAACATTGCCAAAATTTGGAAATACAATCATTTTGATTCCGTGGCCGGTGGAAGTATGTTTACAACTAATCATTCGGCTGCATAACTAGATGCTCGTTAGAGGCAATAACTAGATGCTCGTTAGAGGCAATAACTAGATGCTTGTTAGAGGCAATATCATCCGGCAGTGAGACGGACCTGAACAGAAACTATTTTGCTATTAATTTTTGAGTGACTTAGTATAGAAGATGTTTTAAATCTCTGAAATTGATAAGTTTTTTTCACTTTTAAATTACAAACATTCACCACAAAAATCTCGACCCCTCTGACACTTATCAAAGCAGAGCTACGTGGTCTAAATTTACATATAACAGTCAGGGCTGATGTTGTTTACTCTTCTTAATTGCTGAGCTAAACTATAGCCGGCTATTTCGGTTACATGCACTTCATAGTTACAAAGGTAATTGTGCACTCTAGATGAGTAAAAGTAAATGTATCAAACCATTTTCATAAATCGATATCTCATGCTCACCTGAGACCGTGACTGAGAAAGTGCAAGTGGCCTGGCTTCCCAGATTATCGGTTGCTGTATACTTGACTGACTGAACTCCAATTTCGAACAAGGCACCTGGGTCATAGTTGGACACAAGCGTGGGGATACTGTTGGCATCGGTGGCATTCGGTACCGTCCAGTTTGCAAAGTTGAAGCCTTGCCCAGGTAGGTTATCCAGAGAGATGTCGCCGGGACAACCAGTGATAGTTGGTGGCTCATCCTCTGTCATGGCGAATGAAAAGTACAGGTTACATGGGAGGGACGTGGAGGGGCCATGCAGGGGTTGGAAGGGGTCACAGAGGGGTCAGGGAATGAGTTATGCAGGGGGAACCCCTTAATGGCATACAGCGAATTCGCACAGCGACCTTGGGGAGGTTTTCACTATTTACGTTAGGGTTAAATTCGAATTTTCCCACATTCCTAGAACATTTCAAGGAATACTGAGAATAATTTAGAAAATATATTATTATTCCCCAAGGTACAAATGTAATAGATTTGATGTTTATCACTGATGGAAAGTTAGGTTCCGATCTCCTTGCATCCAACTTTTATTACACAACTTAAAAAAGTACTGTATCAGGGATGTGCCCAGGATTTCCTGAGTGCCGGGTATACTGATGGCCGTCCTGGGGGAGGGGTCTAAGGGGATTTTTGAAGGTGCTCAGATGCCAAATGCTGGCACTTGTGTAGCTTTTTTTTTGCTAACAATTTACATTTTTAAATTTTTTTTTAGTGAAATATATTACGTTCCTGGTAAAAGTTATTAGTTTGTTTCAAAGAGATTTTACAAGGGACTGATTGAGAGCCATAAGTAATGTTTCTCGCATGCGTAACTGATGCATTATTAGTCTGTATGATTTTGGCATAGGCTAGGCCCAATTTATGTTGAATATATTGTTAGGAATGTCGGGATTTTAAATGAAAATATTGCTGGGCGCGATTCACGATTTTTAAGACAGTGCTGGGCGGTAATTTTTAGTGCTGTATTAAAAAAAAAAAAAAAAAGACTTTAGATATACTTTGACCGCTGCATATGTAAAGCTGTGACCTTTTTACTCAAGTGTGGAATATTTATCGAAAGGTGTTTCTCACAAACCTTCCACAAAGACCACGAAAGAGCAGGTGTTTTCGTTTCCGCTGCTGTCCACAGCACGGTAAATGACCTCCTGCATGCCAATGTTGAAGCTATCACCGGGGTTGGCATTCGATGAGATGTTGACGCCACCGTCCTGGTAGTTGTCAATGGCGGTTGGAGGATTCCAGCGGACCACGGTGGGGGCGCTACTGAACGGTATCAGCAGCGATTGGTTGGCTGGACAACCGACAAACTCGGGGGCTTCGAGATCTGCAAAAATCCGACTTGAAATGTTGACATTCTGTTTTGGGGGTTTGGTAGTTTTCTTTTTCATGCAACTGTTTGCAACTGTCCACAATAATGGATCTTTGCACATGTATGTAAGGAGGCAATAACCAAATTGCTTAAAAAGCAGTACAATTCAGTAAAACCTGATTTTACTCAAAAACTGATTCCAATTCAATTACTTTATTCTTTTAATGAAATCATTTACTGTATTTTAATTAATTTTATGGCTTAATTATCCAATCAGATGTGCAGTACAAATACCATGTTGAGAAATACAACCAATTTCATTTCATAGTGATTGGCAAACATATCACACTTATGAGAATACATAATGGATACCTTATAGTCAATGAAATGAAACAAGGGATGAAGTCTGAGAGGGTAAAATGCAGGAGAGGATTGTCAGATCTTAGGTTGAGTCTGGGGTTAAAAGCAATCCATGGAATGGAAAGGTACCAGATGGATGTTAGGCTCCAAACCTAGCTTTATTAATACTTTGCATATATAAGGTTTTTGGACAGAGGACATTTCATAATCAAGAATTTCATCATCCATCATCAGTATCCAGCAGAAAGAGATATCTTTGGATTCCTTTCCTTGATACAGTTGCACTAGTTACTGCAGTCGTATCCCTAGTTACTGCAGTCGTATCCCTAGTTACCGTAGTCGTAACCCTAGTTACTGTAGTAGTATCCCTAGTTACCGTAGTCATATCCCTAGTTACCGTAGTCGTAACCCTAGTTACTGTAGTAGTATCCCTAGTTACCGTAGTCATATCCCTAGTTACTGTAGTCGTATCCCTAGTTACCGTAGCTGTATCCCTTGTTACCGCAGTCATATCCCTAGTTACTGTATTCGTATCCCTAGTAACCGTAATCAGATCCCTTGCTACCTCATTCATATCCCTAGTTACTGCAGTCATATCCCCTATAGTTACGGAAGTGGTATCCCTAGTTACTGTAGACATCCCTTTTTACCGGAGTCATATCCCTTTTTAATGCAGTCATATCCCTAGTTACCACAGTTGTATCTCCAGTTTCTGAAGTCATATCCCTAGCTACTGTAGTCATATCCCTAGCTACTGTAGTCATATCCCTAGCTACTGTAGTCATATCCCTAGCTACTGTAGTCATATCCCTAGCTACTGTAGTCATATCCCGTTACTGTAGTCATATCCCTAGTTACCGTAGTCGTATCCTGTTACTGTAGTCATATCCCTAGTTACTGTAGTCATATCCCTAGCTACTGTAGTCATATCCCTAGCTACTGTAGTCATATCCCTAGTTACCATAGTCATATCCCGTTACTGTAGTCATATCCCTAGTTACCATAGTCGTATCCTGTTACTGTAGTCATATCCCTAGTAACTGTAGTCATATCCCTAGTTACTGTAGTCATATCCCCTAGCTACTGTAGTCATATCCTGTTACTGTAGTCATATCCCCTAATTACCGCAGTAGTATCCCTAGTTACTGTAGTCATATTCCCTAGTTACCGCCGTAGTATCCCTAGTTACTGTAGTCATATCCCCTAGTTACTGTAGTCATATCCCCCTAGTTACCGTAGTCGTATCCGACAAGTTGCATTATTGTTGGTTGCCAATAAGCACGTCTTGCTAGTACATTGATTCCCTAAGATGATTCTACTTTGGAAGGAAAAACCTAACATTGCAAAGTCTGTAAACTATAACTGACCGTTCACAATGACATCGAAGCTACAAGTGGCTGTTTGTCCAAGAGAGTCAGTAGCGATGTACTCCACAGTTGTGTTCCCCAGGGGGATCTCATCGCCGGATTCATAATTGGACTCCACAACAGGACTACTCTCCCTATCGTCGGCTGTGGGTGCAGTCCATGCGGCTGTAGCGAAGTCTTCACCCTCGTCGGTAGGGAGTGTTTGGTCGCCGGGACAGTTCGTGAAGGTAGGAGGTTCATCCTCTGCGAGTTTTAAGGGAAGTAAAAAATGAATGAATTGCAATAATCCTAATTATAAGCTTCTTATTTGCTCTAGAATCTCTATCTTCCTGGTTTACCTTACCCCCTCATCTCTTATCGCTACCTCCTTACCCACACCCCTCCCCTACCATCTTACCCCCTCCCCTCCTCCCGCTACTTCCTTACCCCTGCCCTCCTTCTGCTACTTCTTTACCCCCTCCCCTCCCTCCCCTTCCATCTGACCCCGTCTCCACCATCCCTTACCATCGACCCCCTACCCCTCCTTTCCCTACCACCTCACCCCCTCCTACCACCTCACCCCCTCCTACCATCTCACCCCCTCCATTCCTTCCCCCTACTATCTGACCCTGTACCCCTCCTGAAGGATGAGAGGAAGTGACAGAGAAACACTGCTATACTAAACTATCCACCCTGCTGATTTTGAACATACCTACGACAGTGATGGTGAAAGTGCAAGTTTCACGATTGCCGCTCGGGTCCTTGGCCACATAAGTGACCGTGGTATTGCCAAGCATAAAGACATCACTGGGATCATTCCCACCAGAGTTCACCGTCGACTCTCCAGAGTTGTCCGAGGCTGTCGGTGGCGTCCAGAATACCATGCCACTGGTCTGGCCCGGTAAGATGGTGGCAACCATGTCGGCAGGACAGTCGCTGATCACTGGCATTTCGTTATCTAAACAAACAAACAAAAAACCATTATACCCAATTGAGCCCAATTACCAAAATATTAACCTATATCTGCTCGTAAAATTCCTGAATGTTTTATTACTTTTGCAGGGACCTATTCACCAACTTCTTTACGATTTGTTCACCGCCACATATTTAAGCATTGTGTTATATGGCGGCGCTATTAACATTTCACTCTGCACAGCATACAATATTTAAAATATTCTGGGAACAGTCCTTTCAAAATCAAGGAGCTTTCCAAATGGTTCAAAAGCTCGCCATTAACAGATTATCAACCGTTTCAGATGTGGCCCAAGACGACGATAAAGTATGTTCTGTTTCATTTTGCAAGTTACCCAAAACCCATCGTCACCATTCGATCCTGGTGTCATTCTTGAATATGGACAAGAGGAAAAACACATTTTCTTTTCCAATTTCAGTTTATCAACATCTTGAGAATGCTACGTAGGAAAAAGATGAAGTATGCCGGGGTACAAAAAATACGTTCCTTATTCATTCATCGAGACGAAACTGAACCTCTCTTAAGAGATGAATCGTTTACTCACCGTTTACGGTGACCGTGAAAGAGCACTCTGCCGTTTGGCCGTTGTAATCCGTAGCAGTGTAGGTGACATTCGTAGCGCCCAAGGTGAACACATCTCCAGAAGAGTGAGTGGATGAAACGGTCAGGTTGTTGTCCAGATCGTCCACGGCAACCACTGTAAACGAAACCTCTGCAGACCCCAGAGTAGGGGCATTATTCGTCATGATGTCACCGGAACAGTTTTGAAACTCTGGGGGCATGTCCTCTATGGATTTCAAGGAAAGCAGAATCAAGTCAATGAAAACTCAGCCGTGACAACAAAAACATGTTAAATGTTAAAAAGGTAGTCAGTAAAGGCTCCAAATTATAGCACGCTATAATTGCTTGAAGTTTTCAAAAAAGTACTTTCCTGGAGATGTTTACTCTCCGAATTGTTCCCAGACATTTTTTAAGGAACACACAAGATGAATTGAATGTCCTCAGTAAGGACAATTTCCTGGAAGGTTGTAATAAAAAAAAAGGTGACCATATTTGAATATCTAGCATATTTGAAGCCAATACAGCCCTTTAACCTTTAAGGATTTCTAGCTCAACTGAGCAGCAAACACAGTGTCTACACTTTCCACCTCGCAAATTTACAAATTGTTTACTTCTTGTATGTCGTATACAAAAAGAAGGAAAAGTCAATCTCAAAATCATAATGATAGGGAAAATAAAGGACATATATGAATATATGAATAAATGAATATATGAATATATATATGAATATTTATATATAAAAAGTAAAAACTGCATCAGTCAGATTTCAAAACATAGATTCCATCTACATTCATCTAAACTCTTTGCAAAACAAACATTTCCAGATCTGATAAGTCGGTTACTCATTACTAAAAGATATACTTTCCCATTGCATGGGATTATATGTATTTGAATTATTTTTGTGTTTACAAAGCAGGATGATACATGTTGATTGTCGTTTTTGTTTGTACTAAAATGAGAGTTGAATAAAAAAAGAAAAAAAAGAAATCAAAAAATCAAAAAATAAAAGTTGGTTACTCTGCTACTTCCTAAGATTTTTATCGTTCTCTGTCACGTTGCCAGATGCAAAGTTCATTTTTACTCTTGTTGTTGCCAGACAAAAATTTTCAGTTAACTCTGTTAACTCTGAAAAGGAAATACTCTTGCTCTCGCCAGATATTATTTTCATCTTAATCTGATGTTGTCAGATACAATTTTGATGTTACTCGGCCTTTGTCAGACATATTTTTCGTCAAAGATAAACTATTCATATATATATATATATCCTGCGTTGTGAGGAAATTTTGGCCCAAAAATACGATCTAATTTGGACACCTAAACAAAGTTTAAGATAAAAGGGGAAAACCTTATTACCTAGGACATTGACAACAAATGTACAATTTGCAGAGAGGCCCGCAGCGTCGGTTGTGGTGTACGTGACTTCAGTCATCCCTATCGAAAAATCTGAACCGGAAGGGATATCTGAGGTTAGGTTCGCCAGGCCAGAATTATCTGTGGTATTTGGTGGGCTCCAGCTTACGGCCACTGTTACCCCCATGGGTGCATAACGGACGATTTCTCCTGGACAATCAAATATTTCTGGTGCCTCTGTATCTGTGGTGGAAGTGAATACAGTTGGGGAAAAAAAAATTTAATTTAATTTAAAAATAATTTAAATAAAAATTAAATTTTTCCTGGTTTCATTGTAACTTTGTAATAAATCATCGTAAAAATATAGTCATACTTTTTTAAAAACCATTACATCACAAAAACTAAGAAAGACAATAAAAGTGAAAATGCGCGGTCTCCTCGTAGTATCTTGTGGTGGTGGGGTGCGCGAAAATGGGGCTGAGATATGTTGTATGTATGTATGCAAAGATAAAGAGATTAGTTTTTTATCACTTTTATCCTTGACCAGAGTCCTGGCTACTATTTTATAATCCTCCTTTTAATATACGAGAGGACACATTGCCGAGTTATGGGAAGAACGATGGAAAAATAACAAACGTGATGTAAAGGCAGCGACTTTTGATGGTGGATTCATGAGGCAAAATTCATGATAAAAATTAAAAGTGGCACTGAAAAAAACAACCTGGAATGCTAGAAATGAGTCTTTTTATTAAACCATCTGCAAAGATATCGGTAATTGTCTTAAAAGTCGTCCGGTAATAATCGTACGACGAAACTTAATATGGCTAAAAAAAAATGAAGGGAAACGGAAATAGTTTATTATGGGATACTTAACATGCATTTGGTACAAACATGGAGGGAGGGAGGGAGAGGAGGGGAAGAGGGAGG
>JAIPMN010032930.1:0-10317 GCA_020650975.1 Apostichopus californicus
AAGAGGGAAGAGGGATGGGAGGGGAAGGCAAGGGAGAGGAGGGGAAGGGAAGGGAGAGTAATGGGAGGGAGGTAGGGAAAGAGCAAAGAAGGAGGGGAAGGGGGTGAGAGTAAAGGAGGGAGGGAGGTAGGGAAAGAGCAAAGAGGGAGGGGAAGTGGAGAAGGGGGTGAGAGTAAAGGGAGGGAGGTAGGGAAAGAGCGAAGAGGGAGGGGAGGGGAAGGGGGGAAGGGAGTGAGAGAAAAGGGAGGAAGAGGGGAATGGGAGGAAGAGGGAGGGAGGGAGGAAGGACAAGAGAGAAGAGGAAGGGGAAAGGAGGGAAGGGAAAGGGAGGGAAAAGAGGGGGACATGGGATTTAAAAGGGAGGGGAGAGGAGGGCGGAGATCAAACGGAGCATGGATGAAAGAAGGAAATAAGATTTTAAGTTTACAAAAATCTTTTATGGAAGTAAAAGGTAGGTGAGAAAGGGACATTACATTTGGGGCTTGGTTGGGAGAAAAGGGGTTGGGGGTGGACAACAGAGCAGAAGGGAAGGGGAGGAGGGATACATGCAATAAAGCTTGAAGATTTACAAAACTCCTAAAGGAAATAAATGAGAAGGAAATGATACAATTATACAAATTTCAAAAGTTCTTTTCCTTCATTTTCTATTTGTTAAGTTTTAATTTTAAAATGTATTGAAAAAGAAAAACAACGCTCAATTCTACTTCACTTGTTTCCATCTTCTAAAGTCATTTTTTTTGTTGACAATACTTATAAGAGAACTGTTAAGAAAGATTCATTTGATGTTAATAAAAAAGCAGCTTACCCTCCTGAAAGCTAATTGCATTGCATTCTGGATGAAAGCGTCTGGGCTAACTTTACACTTCTTCATGGCACCCTTGCCAAAGTCGTTGTGAATCATAATATGGAGATCAAGGTCGTCTGCGATCTTCTTAGCAACGGAATAACTCTCTTCAATGATGCCATGAAGCTGCCAAATTAAGGTAATTCAGTCAACATCGTAAGAAACTGTAACTGGCATGGGGGGGGGGATGGGAGGAGAGGGGGGTTAAATGGGAAAGGGGTAACAAAACTCCTCTGTGTTACTGAAATTGTTCCAAACTGTAAACAAGTTTGAGATATAAGAATCCCAAACTGGCACAATTTTAAGCAAACAGTGAAACAGTCCTACATTCCATACTACTCAACAATAATATACTGTTAACCCCATTCCTGATTATGCAGGCATCAAACAATCCCCACCCCCCACCCCAACATCTCTCCTGCCCCTCTTTCAGAGGAACATATTTACATTACTGATAATTATTTATTGTCATTTAATGAAGGTATTCACCTTCTCCTTTTTCCTATATTACCTCTCAAATTTACATTTTTACAATTTTTTTTTAAAAATTTCCTTTAAGATATGGAAGGCTCCATCACCTAACATCTGTCAGTCCCGGTTTCGTGAATTAAAGAAAAAGTAAAAGAGTTTGTGAAATTGAGTCTGAAGCCATGTGCCCAACTGTTTGATGTCATGATAGGTTGTGGTAGACGCACTAGTCCCTTGCCATAACGGACATTAAAGTAACTTGCTTTCTCGGTTAGTTGATAGCAGACAGGCATGATAGAGCTACTATTAGAACTGTGTTTGGGATAAGGGGGGGGGGGGTTGGATGGGGGGTGGATGATGATGATGCAACCCTTGAAGGTAGGGTCCTAAAAATAGTGGTGTCCTAAATATAGCTCAGCCTTACCTCTTCGGGTATGTCCCACTTGAGCCTGTTCAGCTGTGGTAAGTTCTTGGTGGAGACGCCCTTACAGTGGCCGTCGTCATCGTAGCCCATGCTCTTGTCATTAGACATGGCTTCTTCATAGAGGTGCGCTACGATTGGTGCATCAGCACTGAAGATAAACAAAACCATAGGCATGGTTACTATGGCAACTTCATGGTCTGAATTAAATTTATTATGTCTTTGGTTTATTATTGGATTCCCAATTTCACATACTTGACCATTCAAGAGAAAGGTTATTATATTTGATAAACAATTGTGTCCACCAAAATATACCAGAAACAATGAAATAAGCAAAAACCTTCACATCTTTGCAAACAGAAAGACCAAAAAACATTACATTACCACTGACTGACACACAATTTTCTATATTGTGCTGAAGAAGACAGTTAGCTTCAACTTGAATTTAATTTTGTGTTACTACGACCAAATCATATGAAATTCACATGCTTTTGCATGTACTACAACCTAACTGCTCGCAGTGAGGAAGGTTAAATACAATCAGGCTTGTCATGTGACCAGCAGTATTTTACTCTACAGGTCTGCTTGTATTCATGTTCAGATCCTCTGAGTAACAAAATACAAATATTATTTCCTAAATCCTGTTCATTCATCTGACATCAGTATCACCTTTCCAGAGTTCAGGAAAGTGAGTTTACTTTATTTGTAAACAAGTTAACAACTTGTATAAAGTATCTTTGCCCTCGTGAAGGAACTTGTGATACTTCACTTGACCTAACACTGTCACAATCACATCAATGCAGTTTCAATGTTTTGGGGTCGAGAGTGGGATCAACTTGTCAGGTTTTTAATCGTGTCCAGGCTCTCTATCTTTGGAGACCTTTCTCTAAAAGGTTAACAACTCACTAGCTGTGTTCTGCATTACATCCTATACGTCCGTTTGTGAACGCCACAAGATTGAAAGACTTGTCAAACCAGCGGTCGTAACATTTGCCGTGAAGCAAAGCTTTTCCGTAGTCGTCGAGATTGAAATTTTTCTGTAAAAAGGAAAAAAAGATGGAAAGGTCAAAATTTAATACTGTACTGATTCACAGATAACTGCATTGCCTGGAGGATTTTACCATGATTTATCACTATAGGGATCTGCAACATTATGTAGGTGTTAGGACATGGGTGGGGGGATGGGGCAGGATAGGGAAGAGAGTGTGGGGGGGGTTCATGTCCCCATAACGACAAGGGCAAACCATATCAGTGAAGCAAAGTTCCAAAATGACTTACTATTTGTGTTGTCGTGTAATCCTAAACAAAACTTATATTTTATTGGTTCATTATAGAGAATTTAACAAGTTGAAAAGGATTCTACTACTCTACAAAAACATTTCCTAAACTCTTCAAAGTGTCAACTAAAATCCAGACATCATTTTTAAGCCAAATAAATCAAAAATATAATATTTCAAGAAATGTCATGTTGATAGATGAAATTTTTCACTGGATGATAGAGAAATTTACAGCAGAAGAACACGATTTAAACAATTAATTAATATCGTGAAGCCAGAACACAATAGGGCAAAACTGCCAAATTTGGAGTAAAGAACCATGTAAGTTATCTAAAGGTTTCGTCATCCTAAACAAAGCAATAGGTTCACAAAATGTGTCTTCATGAAATGTATTAGGATTTTGACCACTTCCTTTCCCCACCCCCTCCCTCTGATTGAAGTGAGTTTGTTCTCAAATTTGAAAAATGTTGGGGAATGCCTGCATATTTCTCAAGAATCTGCCATTGTTTCACCTCACCGCCCTACCCCCTCACACCCCACCCCCTCACACCCCATATAGGAATAGTGTCTTTATTCCTCGAACCCATGGTGGGTATCATCTCAAGGCATTGTGGGAAGGGAGATGACAAAATTGGAAGTAATGTGGAAAAAATTGAGCCTCCCTCCATAGGAAATGAACTAAAGGCTGCAACTATTGGTTTGACACAGTTCCTCTCCTGGTTAATTCTACGTCAGTGGGAACCGAAGTACTGTTTTCTTGGAATTGATTACATGCAGAGGGGCTACTAGAAAAGGTGGAGGGCAAGACGAGGGGTTACAGGAGGGGCTGGCAGGAAGAGGTGTAGAAGAATCAAATCAATTGTGCAAGGTTAATGGAGCACAAAAAAAAAGCTAAAATATTTTGAAATTAAAACTGCTACAAAATTCTTCCTGAGCACTTCCCGTTTCTCTCCTGTTTTTCAAACTTACCTCCCTTTGATAAAATAATCTTCCTCAAGTTAGGAGTGAAGAAAACATTGAACCTGAATGCCTTTTGTGTCATACAGCAGTAAGAATTTTCATGAAAAGTCCATTTACAAAATGAGAATAAAACAAAAATGTAAAATCTTCAACAAAAAAACACAAAACAAATGAGAACCAAAGGCTTTGCAAGAGAGTATGTTAAAATCAAGATGAGTCAGGAAATAATATTGAATAGAAAAGTTAGCAGCAAGCAATATGTTTGATAATGAATAGTGCTAGTGCTGATATATATGATGTAAGTAGATGCTTGACAACAACAAAAACAAAGAAACAGACATTTGCCAGATGCAAAAAAAAGTCAGCTGATTTGTGGATGATTTACATAAATAAATGATTATTTTTCAATTTTCTCCATCTCCATTTCCTGACTTTACAGAAAGAAATACATGTATCTCTTCAGCATTCTTTAAAACAAAACTTTCAATTTTAAATCTCAAAATATGTTTTTGTTTTGCTTGTTTGCTTGTTTGTTTTTGTTCTTTGTTTACTGTTTTATTTTCATATTTAATTTTTTTGCTTACTTTTTTTTTTCCCCACTGTATTTATTAACAATACCGTAACACATAATTCAAAAGAATCAGCAAAAAGACTAACATAAGAAGCTTACATAAAGAAATCATAATAGTTAAGGTTACTCAAATTGTTGTTTTGCTTAGATATGAAATAGTGAGATTATTTTTGCTTATTAAATATGTTCAAAAAGGCAATTTTTGTGTGTTTTATATCATAGCATTAATATATAGCATTAATTTCAGTCCAAAATGAGTATAACCCTCACAGATTGCCAATTTTTCTGGCAAAAGAATCCCCTCCTCATGCATCCCTGATACCACCTACCCTAATCCCTCCTCCCTTCCCACCCCCACCCCCCTGCTTGTTTTCTCTCACTATCGTCTAACAGAACTAACGAAGTACTCAAAATAATTTACATAGCACTCCAGACAAAGTAACAATTACTGACTCCGATCGCAAGTCTAGCTGTCCCGTTTAATTTTTCGTGTGGAATAATGATCAAGTCTCTTCCTAAGATATGCAGGAATACGACTGCCTTTCTGCTGAGCTCCAGCCCTGCCTTGACATGAAGCCCTGCCTTGGCAATGCTTGTATGCTTGGTCAGAGCTACCCTTCCTCAGCACTAGGCTTGAAACAATAAAGTGCACCAACAGTGAAAACATACTAATTCCCTTCAAGTTTGCCGTCAGGCCTCGTAGAGATCTACTCAGAGGATGCCGAAAAGCTGCCCCACAGCCTCAAATATAGAAGTGACATTACTGTCTAAAATTGATGGAAGTTTTTGCATCCACCCATTTCAAACATTCTTTTACATCCTGTATGTATTATCAGGACACTAAAATTGTTAAATTTTGAAAACTCAAAGACTTTGTTTGGGTGACAGGAAAGCATGTTTGGGAAAGCACGGATGGATTACAGAGGGCAGGTTTACAAATAAAATTACCAGTTGCACATGATGTCATATATTAGCTTAGTTTAGTAGAAAAAAAGGATCAGGAGGGAGGGACGCTCAAGTCCCCTTCAAGGACATAGAAGTGGTGATGGTGCTGTGCACTGGATGCTAAGATGAATTATCACACAAACACACATCACACTGATCTTTTAACAACTTCCTGAAGCAATTTAAGAAAAGAATTATTGCTTTAAAATAGTAATAAGCAGGAACATAGCAAGCTTCATGGAAATGACTGAGCAGTAAGCTTGATTAAAAGTGAAAAGCAATAACCTAATTTCTTAAGACTGCTTACTGAAATGCTTACTGCAGTTTATTTTTTAAATCACGATGACTTTAAATATATCCTGCCTTTTAGCAGAAAGATTCATACCCATCCTGGTCACATGGTAAGGGTTGCTAAGGTAATTTACATGTAATCACTTAATAAGCTATCAAGCATTATGTTGTTGTGAACAGAGATGTTTATAAATAGATTAAGCTTCAATGTGAAGATAACCTATCCACATCATGTGAAGCTTCTTGTAGTGTAAAAAGTGGCATGTTTTTTTTAGTATTTTGGGGTGAAAGAGTGGGGGGGGGGAGGGAGGGGAGGTGACTCCAAAGCATCATAAGGTACTCTACCTTGCGCAATTTAACGCTGTCAAACCATTTAGGAATCGGCTGGTCCTTCACCATCTCAGAAATGGTATCCTAGAAGAGCATCACGATGTGATGATAGGGATATCAGATGATGAGTGAAAATATAAGATGAAAGAGAGAGAGAGAGAGAGCGAGAGAAAAAGTGGAAATGTTAACATTAGAATATACCAGTGACATGTACAGCAGCACCCCAAGGTGCTAGACTCATGACACACACACACACACACATACCTCTCACTTTACGTCAAGAGATGCATGACTCTAGTCACTTGTTCTTTGCCGTAGAACAGATTTGGGGGGGGGGGGGATACCAAACCAATCTAAATCAAATTATCAGCATGTACAGCGACAGGGTTATTTCTTCAGTCATTTGTCCCTTCACACTTTTTTGTAAATTTATGTAATATAACACCCTCACTTTAACATTGATCCTAAACTGACACACGACTAACCCGGTACAACACTTTCTCTGTTACAGCAATGGTTCCTCTGAGTTGTCTTAATCGAGAAAAGTTTTACCGTCGCTGACAAAAAGCTGCAAGGCAACTTTGCCAAATGAATAATTAATGTTAACTGCTAGCAGGAACAACCAAGTCTTTCAATCTAAATTCTTTTGTAAAAAAAGGCGACTTTCTATTTCACTAATTTACCCATGTTATTTATGTAACCTAACACCCGGTACTGTTAGATGTGACTTTGCTCTAATTGTGTGGTTATTCCAAAGAAACTGACTTTCTGGTTTTCAGCTGCATCTGATAAATGAGAAAGGTTGATGTATCTAGTTGATATGGTGCTGTATAGTAAAGTGTCCACTATCCAAGGATTGAGAAACCACTGCCATGATGAAGATGGAGAGGTTTTCTGTCATGCAAGTTAGTTTTTTTCACCACAATACAATTGTACCTGAACCATATGGCATACAGCTTTCACATTACTGCAGCCCTTAGCACCCAATCTGGGTTTTTTTTCTGGGTTTTTTTATTTGCTTTGGTTGACTTCTCTTTTTCCAATAATAAACGTTTGGTCTAATTCAAAGAAATTTAATTTTATAGACATACAAAGAAAGTGATAAAAAAAAAACTCAAATATGAAAAGACCAAACACCAGTTGTGGACAATGTTTGCATGGCGGAAAGCTTTGCATCGTTAATTCACCCAGCTGAATTTGAAGAGACTCTTTTCCCCCAGGCAAAGATGGAACCACAAAATGTTCTGCAGTGATGCAATTTATCTTTGATTGGGTTGTTACTAATAAGATATATATATTGGGAGTAATTATGGTGCAGTATTAGGATTGGAATGTTATATGTAGAATTATAGATACATGTGTGTGTATATATATATATATTTATATACAGTGTGGGTGATTAAAGTCATTAAAAGATAGAATACACTTTACCCTATTTACCACGTATTAAAAGTTGTGCTATATACATATATATATACAGGTTCTCACATGAATGCCTATGATAAACACGAAACATACATCTATTACAACAGGTCGTAATTTAGAGTGATTCGTTATTAATTCTGGAATGGAATAACATAATAAATAAAAGGTGATAGAATGACCAAAAAAGAAGACCAAAAAGTGACAAAAAAACACACCAATTATTTCGAAACAGGAAATGATATTTGGTAGGATTTTTTTTAATCTTTCTTTTTTTCAATGGCAAGGTGTAAAGAAGTTTAGGGTGTGACTACATATATCTCTAATACCATAACCTAATTGGTTGAAATTAATAAGGGTTTCTATGGCAACATGCACTACAAACACACAGAGGGAAGAGGTTATTAAGACTGATGCACAGGCAACCATTTCTTAAGGATCTACGAGACAGAGGAAGAATGATTCTTATATGAATGAAGAGCGTTTTATATGTCAAACTACATTACACTGGTCTCGGATTACATTTCAAAATGCTACGGGAGGTGTCTGCACCCAGTACAATTAACAATGAGATGGAGGGGTGTTGGAGAAAAGAGTTGTTTTCACACTCTTGAAAGGGGGGAAGGGGGATACACATTTCTTAAAATTAGAAATAAAAGTGTCCATGGAAGACTCTGCTGAACAGATCAAGATATGTCTGGGTTTTGGAACAGCCTGTTAAATTCTTGCAAGCAGCTTATTTTGCTTTGAGGTTGGAAACCTTAAAATCCTGTAATAAATGCAGTTCATTAACTTGATAACCAAGTTTTATTTTCAGTCATAAGCCAAAAACTAGGTGACAAATTTCTGACTCCTGCTGTTATTGTTATTTATTTTATTTTATCTTTTATGGCATGCAAATACTACGAATTCTAAAAATGTGTATGGACCAACTAGAGCTTTTAAATTGATAGGAATTGATGAGCAATCCCTAAATGACGTTCATTTGATGAGGACCGAGAGGAAGGTGAATTAACTTGGGTCTATTATTTGGAACAATTTCTTTTCTTTTTTTCTGAGGAATACTAAACAGACCTGAGACTTGATATACTTATCTTAAGGGGGGGGGGGAGGGGGGACCTTGATCAACAGCAAAGAGCTGTTGAAATAATGGGTAGACTTGCATGAGAACATGAGTTTTAACTTTTCAAATTCATTCTTCGGTAAAGATGAACGGAGGGAGTGAGTAATACCTGAAACCAGCGGAATGCAGAGACATTGTTAACATTCAACCACAAATAATAACACAACTGAAGACTATCTTCTACAGATCGACTGTACGAGAGAAGGCTTAAACAATCACTGTATGATGCAAATAACCACCATCGACAAAATGACAAAGACTAGGTCACACAACAAATACTTACTGAAAATTTTTTTCTTCCTTTTGAGTATGAATGACTATCAAAATGTTAACAGTTCAAGGCCAAATACGAACATATAATTTGCAAAATAAATCAATAGCTTTTTTATTTTTGATTTGATGGCGATATTGGTCAGGGTAATGAGCACATAACATTTTGGCAAATTTGTATGTTTTCATATCCGCAATGATAAAACTATAAATGATACAAAATTCTACCTTTTCACTCAAAGAAGTACATTTTGATGTTTTCCTTTTTTATCTAAAACTACACTTTTTTGGAATGAATTTTAGCCGTTTTGATAAATAATACGCAATTTGTCTTTGGAACTATTATTCTGCAATGATGTTTAGATTTACATTAGCAAACAGCATCTTACCTCGTTGTAATCATACTCCTCCGTGTCGAGAACGAGAACGAATGCAGCGCCCTCAATGACATCCAGAGAGGTCTTGTTACAACCGCTTGAGAAGAACCTCTTACGAGCAGATGCCCAAGGTGTCCTGTAAAGGAATTCACAACAAATGCAATTTTCTTCAGATATCAGGGTCACTTTTTTTTAGGATTCTTAGCTACAGGTTCCGTAGAACCTCATCCTTCATTTTCTTATAACCTAGATCAATCAAGCCAGCCATCAAGGACACCAAACAACAAAGGAGACACAACAACAAAACAAACATTTTTTGAAGCTTTTATCAAATTGATCCAGGAAGATCAATGCTCATGTCCTGGTAACGGACTTAGGTGAATTTGATAGCAATACTTCTATAGCTTTACATTGTAAATGAATATTCATGTGATGAATTTACATGTCGATGAATATTCATGTTAATGAATATACATGTTGATGAATATTCATGTTGATGAATATTCATGTAGATGAATATTCATGTTGATGAATATTCATGTTTAAATTATACACTTAGGAAAGGTTGTTATTTGTGAAGGATATACGTAAAGCATACACTCTCTCTTTCCTAGAAATGTGTTTTCCTTCAGACATAACAAATAACGTTTAAACCTAGCATTGGTTATGAGATGTGCCATCATAGACTTTATTCATATCAATGATAATCCACAATTCAGGAGTAATAGACACAGACGTCTATTTTATTACTTTTATCTGTGATAAAGTGAAGTAAACCATGAGTTTCCTTCAGCTGATTCAAATGAATTACAGGATGGTGGTGCCTTCCTGCAGTAATCCTTTGTTAATACCGATGGACACCATTCTTACTTGTTTTGTAAATGTGGCATTCTCTATTGTAAAGCAATCAGCTGATAATTTACCTAATCAATCAACAAAGAAGTAATAAATTTTACATTTCAAATGCAAATGTATGAACATTTGGCTAGGCCTAGATAAGTACAAGCTATTAATGCTA
>JAIPMN010032939.1:0-11695 GCA_020650975.1 Apostichopus californicus
ACATTAGCTTCAATTGAAGTTATTTAAATAACTTCTCTATTTGCTAGCAACTTTATGCTTGGTAATATTAAATTCTTTATTTTGATGTGTCTGTAAACTGAAACACATTGTATTGCTTTGTTAGCTACGATAGGACTCAGGTACAGTACACATTAAATTAGAAATGTTTTTGTCTGTACATGGGACAACAAAACTTATTGTATATAATGTATGTATAGATACACTTATTAAGATTACCATGTATACAAAATCATAAACATTTTAAATCCTCTTCGTGCATATTGAAGTTTACACTTTCATCTGAAATTTTAAATTGTAGCCTGCTATTTTATAGGAACTAGTCAAGTCCTAATGCTGATATGTTATATGAATCAGTGATGTGCAGGATTCAAGGTGGGATGGGGAGTTTGGTGTTGGGATGAGGATGGAATCTTTAATTTCCTAGACTAATTTTTTTAGGGGTATGGACCTGCAGGATGGGTTGTAGGTGGATGAAATAATGTTACAAAAGATAAGTGTGGTTTCACAGTGTTTGAATGAGACTCCCAGATAGTGGGGTGCTTTCCCAGAAAGAGCTTCAAAGCTTAGCCATCAGATGGTGCATTACAAGGCAAATTTAGACTCACCTTAGGTCTAAGGGTAAAGTAAGCGTAAAAAGATCCCTTGACTGATGACGGAAGTGGGGAGGGAGTCATGCCACCCCAGCCCTCCCCTCTATTGTGCACACCACTGCTATGATTGAAATGATGACCATGGGTTAGGTTGCTCACAAACATCACATTGGTACAACTGTATATTCTTTTAAAGACCCTGTGCTCTTCACTGATAACATGTGGTTTGATTGCAGAAATCATAAGCAATTTCATGTAAAGTTCTTGCTCTTACATCAACCATTATAAGATGACTCAGCTATTTTATATTAATCATATTACTATCATGATTATTTCACTTCTAAGATATCAGTACCTAAAGGTGCTCATACACAATATGTAAACCTTCTCAATTCTGGGAATATCAATGCCATGAAATTAAAAACTATAGTCAGTAATTAAATTTCTCAGAATAAATTTTGCAGGAATTAGAGAAAATTTTGTTTTTCTCTTTTTTGCTTTGCATTTAGTTTTGTCATGAGATGAAACTTCCAAACTCACATGTTGGACTTTTGTTTATATTTTTAGGTGCAACACCCACAGACATTTATTGCCTCGCAAGGTATGTTTTCATTACTATTGTAAAGAAATATTGATTCAAGCTTGTGTGCATTATGAATCTAATTTTATTCTATTTAGATTCCTAGTTTGTTTGATGCAGATTCATTGTTACATCAAATGGTAACTGGTTCATATATGCATTGCATATGCATGCATATCTTCCTTATTTTAGTTATATTACATATATTTGCATATATGGTAATTGTGTCCTGAATTTATTTGTTATGATTATTACATACCATTGTAGTTACATGTAACTGCTCGCCACTGCATATAAGTTTTGCTTGTTTTTATAGATCCGAATGAGAGGACAGCTGAGATGTTTTGGAAAATGGTCTGGTTCGAGAAAGTGGAGGTCATTGTTAATCTCTCACAGCCAAAGGTAATATGTTTAAAACGAAGAATTCACGTTTTGTTTTTCTCAAATAAAACTTTGAACATGGACGATAACAGAGTAGATTGGAGATCTGTGAATCCTCCTCGGCACTCAGGTTTTATTTTCAACCAGTTTCTTCAAACATACTGCAGTCTGCTTCTTAATTGAAGCGAATGTACACCACTGTTAGTATAAACATGCACCATCTGCAGCTTATATTCAATTTATATGAATGTTTATATATTGACTAAGAAGAATTTCTCCCAATTTGCTGTATTCAATTACTCCTTTACATGTTTGATACCATCAACAAAAATTAATGAAGAGTGAGAGAGATCATGCACATGGCATTAATGTTTTCATAATATTTTTATTAATATGTTCATTAATTGAATGTTACATAAACTACTGATATGCTGTAATATAGTTTTGGTTTATGCTTATTTCCACTGGACTAGATGTCGTCTTTCCAGTACTGGCCCATCTCAGAAGGAACTAACAAGATAATTGGGGATTACACTCTGATCTGGTATAAGAGTTCAATGGAGGATCTAGATTTATCAATTAGAGAGATAAAGATTGTCAAGGTACGCTATATCTAATGCATACTTACATAAAAGAATATAGATAGCCAACAACTGCTTACTAATTACCTAGAAAAAGGTGAAAGTATTATGTACATTAACTCTGATTATGTTCAACTTCTGTTTAGTATCTGCAGACCCAAGAATCATAGCTTAATCCTCTTTCTTTAAGTACATAATGTCATATATAGAGTAAATAATTGCCATCTCAAGGATGATATAAGTCCTCTGGAAGACATTAATCATTTTCCTTTTTCTAACAGGGAGACAAAACTCCATGAAGTTAAGCTCTGCCATTTTCTCTCCTGGCCTGACAACAGAGTTCCTTCTCAGACGGTTTTATTCATCGATTTTATCAAGAAAGTAAAGGCTCTCAAGACTACCAGGTCCCAACCACTTCTTGTACATTGCAAGTAAATCCTTTCAAAAGATATTTTGCTCCTTTCTATATTTCTTCAAAGAATTACCATCTGCTTTAAGGATTTAAATTGTAGAACTGTTTGTTTAATGTGTATCTGTGTGACAGATTTATAAGGCTAGTGTAAGGATGGGTATTCATTTGTATAATGTTTCATGGATGACTTTTAAGGACAGCAAGAAGGCCAGTCTGGTTGTGTCTTATTTTGTGTTCATATAAAATGTGTCCTAGACGTAATATGGTTTCTTTCAGTAATAGAGTTGGTGCTACAGGTACATTCATTGCTCTATATTGTCTTATGGATGACTTATAAGGACAGCAAGAAGGCCAGCCTGGTTGTGTTTTAGTTTGTGTTTATATAAATGTGTCCTAGAGGTAATATGGTTTCTTTCAGTAATAGAGTTGCTACATGTACATTCATTGCTCTATATTGTCTTATGGATGACTTTTAAGTACAGGAAGAAGAACAGAGTGGTCGTGTCTTATTTTGTGTTTATATATAATATACAAAATGATGATACAATAGTAAAGAAATGTGCCATGATGACATCACAGACCACCCATTGTGACTATAGACATCATAATCTAGCAACATATTAACTATTTCAGTCTTCCGTTCAAGTGCCAGATTTATTGTGATGGAAAGATTCCTCCAGTGTGTACAGTATATGTTTGTCTTTCAGTAATGGAGTTGGTGCTACTGGTACCTTCATTGCTCTGTATTGTCTGATGGATGACTTGAAGGACAGCAAGAAGACAGGTCTGAGTGTGTCCTCATTTGTCAATAGAATGAGGAAGGACAGAGTGAACATGGTAGAAAATGAGGTAAATATTGATATAAGTTTGAAATTTATTCAGTGGTTGGTAACTATATTAGAAGGAAGGGTTGAGTTGCCGACCACCGAATAAATTTGGATATGGTGCAATATTACAAATGTATAAAATTAACAGATGATTTGATTTCCAGTTGCATAAAATTTAATTCAATTATCTAGTTGTATAACATATGAAATAGATAAATTACTTGCATAGGTAGAGGCAAGTAATGATAACTAAAGTTAACTGATAAATGCAATAATATTGGTCTTAAAGACATCTTCTCTGCTCTGTACACAGAACAGATATCTATGTGTTCTAGTACTGCTTCTTTCTAGGATCTACCCACATCATCTTTCCACTGGCTAAGGGGACTCCTCAACCACATATTGGCCAAGTACTTTAGCCAAACAATTGACTACTGCCCTAAACACAAAAGAAGAGAATTTATATGGCTTCATTGGATCAAGGAAGCTAAATTGCTTAGTGATATGTCCTGATGTAAAACAAATTTGAATATATTTATGCATAATTACATCTATTTATTTGAATATGCGTTTCTTTTGGTCATATTTTTGTATTTTTGTACACATTATACTGTTTCTAGGTTCAGTACTGGTTCCTCTATGATTGCCTGGTAGTAGATTTGTTGTCTCCAGAGAAAACAGTACAAGAGGATGAAATTAACTTGGAAAAACAGAAAGATGAATTTAAGGTGAGGCAGGGTTATGTATGAATAATTAACTTTGAATCTCTATTTATGAGTTGTTTGTCATCTAAAAGGACGATATCCGATGATGATGTTAAGAGCGGTGGAGGAAAAGAAAGATGAGATAAAGCTGAAGAATGTGAGGAAAGGCAACAAAATGTGAATATCATCTGCAAATTCTTTACTTTAATGGATTTGTATGATAAGGTTGTATTCAATTAGACAGCATGCATAAAGGTATAATTAATTAAACAAAACAGTTTAAGCTACATCAGGGTTATGAACTCATTTTAATAGGTGACCGTAGTAGCACTGCTGATATAGTCAAATTTTATACCATATCTTCTCTTTTTTATTACAAATGTTAAGTTATTTGTCGGTCCTTTCTTTCTGCAGATTTTAGAGACTTGTAGAGGCTTTTCTGTTCAGCACAGTTCTATTGTTGGCCGTCAGAGCCATAATGCCCAAAAGAACAGATATTCTGCTGTTTTACCATGTGAGTTCCTTTTTGGATGTATTGTAAAGACATAATATGTGTTAATGTTATGATGAATTTTATGTAAATGACTTTATGTGGCCTAATTATTACTTGATTTGTGTAGTTCAGGGTGGGGTAGGGCAAGGGGCTGGGTGTGAGGGAGTTTGCTTTTTTACCATTTCAACATGCATAACGCATATTTTTCCTATGCCAAAATCGGTCATAGCTACTGCAATTTTCCCTTGAAAATTGCGGTTCCCAATTACTTCTGGCAAACAGTGTCAATTACTTGTAGACTGAGATAAACTGGAATCAAATGTCGATTAAGGGTAAGGGTTTAAAACCTTCCAGGAGATTGACACACGCATGGAAGAGTAGCCTACCTAGTTGGGTTGTGTTAACAGCTTTAATTGGACCAGTTCTGGCATAGGATAATGTGCCTCAGATGGTCATTTCAGTGTAACGGTTTGGGCCTTTCATTCCCGAGAAATCACATGATTTGTCTGAAACGTACAACAAACGTCCTTTCTTGGTCTGTATGAGCTCAACTGATGAACTGTCTTAGATATTACAACTGTATTCTAATACAGTTGAGCCTCCTTTTGGAGATCATTAGCCTAATTCCACTGTCATTCAGTATGTAAGGTACTATTATGCTGCAGTGCTGGACCCTATAGGAGAGGTAGCTAAGTGGTTAACACCGTTGCCTTCCAATCATAAGGTCCCCAGTTCAAGTCACACCAAGATTAATGTATGTCGTCCAGTTACGGAGTTGTTGACAATTCATAATCATGGACGTTAAATATGAAGCTAAGAGACTGACTTTGGTCAGCTTGCGGCTTTGATAAGCCAATGAGGCGAGTTCCTGCTTGCAGGAGGATCTAAAATACATACATTCCTCCCACACATACATATAAACTAGATCAAAGCATAATTAATGTGCTGTTTTTATCAGTAAATATCCTACACTAGACTCTCAAAGGAAAAATATCCTTCCTTGGAGATCTATTGTTCAATGGGGGTGGGCTGGGGCCGGGAGGTAAAGAACGAGGATCACGACCCTTCATTATGACATTGAATTGGAGTGGGAGGGGGGGGGGGCAATCAGCTGTCTCAAACCAAGGTTACTTTATGTACTTACAATTTTGGTTTCTGTGTAAGCAGCATAATAGTTCAGAATAAGAAGTGTTATAAGACTTTATATATCGGTCTGTGTGATAAAAAAAAACAAACCATGGATTGTTGAAAGTGTATGTTCTAACTTTTAATATTTGTCAGTCTACTAATTATACGTATTGTGCAGTACTAACTGTTAATTATCAAAAAGCTTTACACATAGATTTGTGAATATTTAGTAGGGTGGTAAATAGATTCATTAACCTGTCACAATTCATTAGATGTAATCATTCTAATATTTTCAGATGATTTTTCACGAGCTGTCCTCCAAACACCGGGATCTTTAATTGGTAACACAGATTACATTAATGCTGCAGTGATTAATGTAAGTATTATGGACTATTCATATTTGCTATTAACTATTTTAGCATCATACCTTGTTCCTGAATGCCATTTTGACATATTCGTTCTAATAAAACACAATTCCAAATAGGCAATAGTTGAAAAAGTCATTGTTAAAACCTATCAGTGTCTTCTTTGGTAAAATGTGCATTGACTGTGCCTTAAACTGCCTTTCATAGCTTTAACGTTTTAGTTTCTCAATAGCCGTGAACATTTATGCCGTTTTCCCTTTAATCCACTTCTTAGAGTTGCTACAGTAAAGATGCCTTTATTATGACCCAGTCACCTCTTCCTTCCACTGCTGAAGATTTCTGGAGGATGGTCCATGATTATGACTGCGCTGCTATTGTCTGCTTGAACCAAATGGATGAAAATGACGAGGTAACTATACGTTCAGGCTGTTGGTTCTTCAGATAAATGTAAAATACCAAGGAACTAGCAACACTTATATCTGTTTTCTGTCATTCATTTCTGGAGAAGGGTCATGATTATGACTGTGCTACTCTTGTCTGCTTCAACCAAATGGATGGACATGATGAGTTAAGTATAAGTACAGGCTGTAGATTCTTTAAATGAATGTTAATTACCTAGAAACTAGCATCACCTATGCCTGTCTTCTGTCATTAATTTACATGTTGACATCATGTTATCCTCTTGACAACATTCCTATGTCCAGTCATATTTGTTTAACAAAAATCTTCATCCTTTACAGACAACTTGCCTCTACTGGTCAGACATTGGGAAGATACAACATGGCAACATGTTAGTTGAATGCACTAATGTCGAAGATAAAGATAAATACTGCTCGCAACGTAGGCTGATTGTTTATTCCAAGAATACTAAGGTAAAGTTGAAATTGATTGAAAATTATCTCAGCTAAAGTTTATCATTGTCTAGTATATTCAATCAATCAAAAATCCTCTCAAGTAAATTTATCAGAAATTGTGAACATAGAAAAGATTTGAGTAAACACAATCTTTTGCCTACATGATCTCAGAAACATGATTCATCATCCTCTAAAATGAAATAAAGTGGGAATATTAATGCAAATCTTTGGATTTACAGACCTTTGCCTCTATAACTCAGTTATTAATGAGAGTTGCAGGTGTATTCTTGCAGGAAGACAAAGGCAGACGTTATAAATAAATGACATCTGTCTCTTGGACACCATCATTTAAGGGTTAGCAATGAAGCTGTCTCTCTGTAGGAGTCCATGGGAGCTAATCCATGTAACCATGTTTGGGATAATCCTTTTAAGCTTTATTAATCTCCACAGAGAACGGTAACAGTGGATCACTATCAGCTGATTGAATGGTCACAGGATTCAGATCAGACTGATGGGATTATTGAACTGATTGGAAAGATAAAACCAATAACAGAGCAAAAGAGAACTATTGTTGTTCATTGCATGTAAGTATTATGAAGGAAATTTTCTGAAATGTTACAGCACCACAGTGACAATGAACATGCTGTATAATGACCATGAACCTTCTTTTAATATTACATGTTAATTATGTGAAATCTAATAGGTGCTGTGAAGTCACACAGACAACTTTAACTATTTTCATGGATTGTTCTTACAGGTTATGCAGAATGGCAATTTTATATCAAATTCCCAAATCTTCTCTTTGAACACTTTATCACATATCACCTAATAAAACTGAAGATAAACTTTTTTGTATCACGAAACATTTACCCATTTTTCTTCCAAGGGATGGAGCCAGTAGATGCGGTGTGTTTGTTTCCGTTTTATTGGAGGTATCTCGTATCAGAGAAAGTAAAACAGGGAGGTTGTTTGAAACAGTTCATAATCTTACTGGACAGAATCCACATGTGATGAAGTCATTGGTATGTGTTATAAGGACAGTAATGGTATGCATGAAAGGTTATTTTGTATTGATGTGATGAGATGTGATTCACTTAAATGTGATGGTGTGTGATTCCCACTTTAATATTGTGAAGCTGTGTGATTCCCACTTATTTTGAAGCTATGTTTCACTTCTATTGTGAAGCTGTGTGATTCAGTCTACGTCAATTCAGTGTGATTTCATTTCAGTGTGATGCTGTGTAATTCACTTTCATTGTAATGATATGTGTGGTACAATGAGATGTAATTCACTTGTAATTACGTGTGATTTAGTTTAATATCTAGTACAATTCATTGTAATTAAATGTTACTTTGATGCAATGTTTCTTTCAGTTTCATTGCTATACCTTTCTGATTTAACTTTAATTAGATGTTCTTCAATTTAAATGTCCTTCATTGTATTTCAATCTTATTCAGATTAATTCTTTCCTTCCATAAAACATAAACTATTGTTGCTTTGATTTCTTCAGGATGATTATCTTCTTTGTCATCAACTTGTTCAAGCTGCTCTGGTTGAGGATGAAAGCAAGTATCAGGAAGTGAAATAATTCACTCAGTAATGTTGGAGATGTCTTTCAAGAATATTTATATTAATAGAGCATCCTCATAGAATGACGATTAAGATGGTATGACTTGCTAGAGGGAGGAACTTCATTATAATTTGTCCTTGGGAAAGTATTTGTGGACATTGAAACATAATAATGAAGAAGAGTTACATCAATATATTTTATAATTAGTATAATTCCCTTAATTAAATGTCAAAAAAGAAATAAGTTATGCATGGATGGAACCAGAGAACAATGAGGCTGATGTGATACTTGTGCGACCAGTTGAACTAAACAGAACCACACATCTGGATATCCTGGCTTGGAAAAAAATCTCTAGAGAACATGTATGGGTACTATTACCAAAAAAAAAATCATCAGAGCTATTATATTATTGAACAGAAGCCACAAATGATCAGTTCGCTTCCCTATCCAAATCTAGAATGAGTGAAGTTGCATATATGTTCCATAATGACCAAAATGTATTTTCTTAACTTTGTACAAAGACTTGTAGGAATATTTGGTATCATTTCTCAACAGTGGTAATTAATTTCTTTAAGTAAAGTTTGTTCTTTTATTGTTGCAATTAGTTTTAGGGTATGCCAGTTGCATAAGGTACAGTAGTTACATGGAAGATGGATTATTCAAACCATAACATATGAACATTCCCACCTCACTCTCCTGTTCCAAATTTAAGATTCATTGTTTAAAGTGAATCCTTGACAACCCCATATAAGAATCCTTATGGATCCTGGTCGGTGATGCCATTGATTGTCAAATGTCATGATGACATTTTGTCATCTGTCCAGGCTAAATACTTATTGTTAATATCTCATTTTGTTACCAATGAATGTCTTCGTTTTAGTTTATTATATTAAACATGCATGTGAATTACAAGTCACATATTGACAGAATCCATCACCATTTCCATAATGTATCTAGCTTCCAAGTAGAATGTGTCATTCAAAAGAAAAAAGATCTTTTGATTGATATCATTGGTCGGTATTGTTGTCAGACTGGCAGTTTCTGAGAAAGAAAACCTTGAAATGCAAAATTGCTGATGGAACTTGGTATTTGCTTGGCTTGCACTGAGCAACAAAACACTTCATGTTTGATGTGTGAGTCTCAGCTGCTGTAATGTAATGTAACATTATCATTAGGAACTTTGAACCAGTACATGTATATGCAAGACTATGAATAGTACTGAATGGATGGATGGTGGATGGGCATAAGCGGCAGAAATAATATAACTTTCTGCATTATTCATGATGTTCATTCCAGATATGTTCATGGAAGTCAATGATACAAATGTCAGAATCGTAGCAAAAAATAAGTTTGACTAATTGTAGTGTGGAATATACATCCATCAAGAGCCTTCCATTTTTCAAACGATTAAATATTTTATAATAATATGATGAATTTTAATTAGATTGTGTCTTTATAGTCAAATAAAGGCTATGTTTTTATATATGAAATAGCCATAGATTAACTTCACCTAAGCAAAGTATACAGGTAGAAGTCTATATTTGTAAACTAGGATAAATTGTGTTCATCTTTATCAAGTTTATCATGTTAATTACTTCTCATGCTTTCATTGTTCCTTTCTTCAAATATATTTTAAAAGTATTTAATCAAGAAGAAATCAAACCATGGGACAATCTTTGTTTGTGTTACAACTATTACAGTAGAGGTAGCCCTTGGAGAAATATTAATAGATAAACATGTAATCAGTACATCTTGTTGTTTTGTGTTCTTTTCAAACAAGACATCACATTTCAAATAATATCACATTAAGTTACATTTTAAGACTTACCACATTTTTTTTGATAATTAGTGGTGCTTTGGTGACCTCATCCACTCCTCTCATTAACACTGGTTTGTAACCATTTTCTGTGAAGTAGATACATCGATTGTCTTTCCTGCCATCAGTTGACCTGGATCAAATAATGATACCTTTAATCACAATATTTAAGGTTTGAGGAACACTTCTGAAACTAGTTCGATATCGGTTGAGTCATATCAACTAATTTATGAAAAACCTAGTTTGTTTTACTTTGTCCAATTATTATTGCTAGATTTTGGACCATCAAAAGTTATGCTAGGTACTGGAGGGATTTCAAGAAGCTTACACCAGTCTAACAAGGTTTAACATAAGGTTTTGATCTGTATTTTTAGTTTTGCATATAAAAAACACCAGATGAAAACTTTTGAGGAAGGTTGAATTTCGACATCAATCACCAAACTGTTAATTGTCACAGATATTATTTTACCATTGCACTGATCATGTTAATAAGAGTGTGGAGACATTATGGTATGTATGGTAACGTGGTTGCACACCAGACCATGACTGTTCATGAG
This sequence comes from Apostichopus californicus, assembly GCA_020650975.1. Classification (NCBI taxonomy): domain Eukaryota; kingdom Metazoa; phylum Echinodermata; class Holothuroidea; order Aspidochirotida; family Stichopodidae; genus Apostichopus; species Apostichopus californicus. The sequence goes on from JAIPMN010032939.1 coordinate 10,881, forward strand.
GTCATGAAGCTGCCACCAGTCCATGATCAGATTCAGGGATGGGTACATGATCACATCCAGCAATCGGTACATGGTCATATCAAGTGATTAGTACATAATCAGATTCAGTGATCAGTACATGATCACATTCAGTGATTGATACTTGATCAGCTTCAGTAAACAGTACATGATCATAATGATAGTACATGATCATATTCAGTGATCAGTACATGATCAGATTCAATGATTGATACTTGATCAGATTCAGTGATCAGTACTTGATCACATTCAGTGATTGATACTTGATCAGATTCAGTAAACAGTACATGATCATAATGATAGTACATGATCAGATTCAGTGATCAGTACATGATCATATTCAGTGATTAGTACATGATCACATTCAGTGATCAGTACATGATCACATTCAGTAATCAGTTCATGATCAGACTAAGTGATTGGTACTTGATCAGATTCAGTGATCAGTACATGATCAGATTATGTGAGGTACGTTATCAGATTTTGTGATCAGTACATGGAAGAAGCTTAGAAGTTCTCTCAGGCTGAATAGGCAAGACAAGATATTCAGCCAAATAATCAGTTCTACGGAATATTACTTTTCTCATCATTAATGAAGATTGCTACAGACAAACAATATTTGAAAGCCTCTCATTTGTAAAATTGTGAATCTGCTTCATTTCCGTAGAAATTGAACTAGGAAGAATACTTAGTTTAGTAGAAAAAAAGGATCAGGAGGGACACTTAAGTCCCCATCAAGGACCCTATAGAGAGAGAGAAAAAACTGAAGACACAAACACTCAGACCCGATTACAATG
>JAIPMN010032946.1:0-10438 GCA_020650975.1 Apostichopus californicus
TTTTTTTTAAATTCCTAATTGAATGTCAGTGAAAAGGTTGATGTGATACAAGATTGGATTGCAATTCCTAGTTTTGAGTATTAAACATATGTTATAGATATGAGAGACTGGGATGTTTTATACATTTTTGTGATTAGAATATTAAATTGTATATGATAGTTGTTTGGCTGCCTTTGATAGCATGTATTGGAAACAAAAAATATTCACACACACATAAAAAAAATATAAAAAAATTAAATAAAAAAATATATATATATGAAAAAAAATTAAATAAAAATGTCAGATTGTTGGATTGTAAATCATGATTATAAAAAAAAAATTCTCAAGAATCATTATCCTGTGATTTTTTTTTTCTTTTTTTCCTTTTTTGATATTATTATCATTTCTTCGTGTTGATAGTGATGAATGTGTTAAATACCATTTTTCTGGCATCTTATTAGATGCTTCACTGTTATTTGATGTAAGTATCTCATATTATACAGTGTGACTAGCTTCAAATTCAATACATTCCTACTACCTGAAAATCTGCCTAACTCCATTCTTTTTGCTGTTGATGTTTGGGATCGGTGTGGGAAGGGGAGGGCTTATTTTGACTTGTTGATTTCCTGGTAAAGGTGAAAGCTCGGTGTAGCGGTAAGAGAGTGTTTGTCACACAACCTATAGAGGATTATGGCTGTGCAGTGTTGTTGAGCATAGACTGGATGGAGTATATCCAGTTTGCCATTTTGGGCTTGGTTTCCATCTGACAGTAGTTTTGAAACAACTTGGTTTCAACATTGCTGCACCGCAGTGATGGTGAAGTAGGGTGCCATCACCTCCTTCAGTATTTGAGAAAGTGGTCAGATTCTGAGATACACTCTCGTCCGTCAGATAGGGGCCGTCATGCGGCAGTCTCGGGAGCAGGAATGGGTGTGACAATAAAACTTGTGCCATTGTGTCAGTCCTTGAAGGAAGAATTGATCTCAGCGGGGTGTTCATTAATGATCATCACATAGAAATGGTTTCTGAAGGGCCGTTGGCTTCCTAACCTTCAGGGAAATACTAAATCAATCGTTACACATTTCATAATAGGGGTGAAAATTAGAGAAGCAAGCTAGGGTCAAGATTTGTATCCAATATATAAACATGTTGGTATAGTGACATAATTAAAAATCTAATGTGGAGGTAGGGCATAGTTAATTGAAAAGAGGTTCTACCCACCTCCCAACCCCCCCCCCCCCTCCTCCCTTCTCCACCTACACCCTGAAAGGCAGCAGAAATCAACCCCTGGTAACTCTTTTTCTTTCTGATGTTTTGAGTACTGACATGTAACTTTTAAATAAAAAGATCAAACTGTAATAGTTACTGACCAAGTAGGAGGTGATAAAAATAAAAAATAAAATAAAATAGTACTTATATAGCGTGTTCATCAGCGACGCTGCTCGAAGCGCTTTACAGGAATTGAAACAATTAATATACAGGAAACATTTAAAATACAGGAAACATTCAAAAGCAAATAGTAGAAACATATCGCCTAATAGGTATACACCATAAAACCTATAATAGCCCTGAATATATTCAGAGGTTGAGCCTGAGAAACAATGATGTCACTGGGCACCCATTTGGAAGACTGAGAATATATTCTTTATGTTGTATTTCCTTAGGTATACCTAGTTGAGTTCCCTTCCCTCCCCCCCCCCCACCCCCTACATTGTCAAACCTGAAAACATATGATTCACTCTCACCCTTTTAACAAGTGACTGGACTATTTAGTCTACACAGACCATCAGGGCAGTTCCCCAGCAACACATATCTCAATCTTTAACATATTTATAAGGTGAATATATATATGGAAAACCTCAATAGCTATAGTAACATTGCTAGCACTCAAGTTTTTACATTTTTCTTGGATCAAAATTCTGCCCAAAGTCACCCTTAAAACAAAACAAAAAATTTGGGTGGATATTGAAGCAAAGAAAAACAAAAACGGTTGATGAGGGACCAGTAAGGTAGCCAACGAAGACGAGCTGTTGACTTATGGCAGCATACGCATGTCACTGGTCCGAGTGGATCTCACTGCCTGGCCTGACATGGCGTAGGATGATGGGTAGAAGAGTGGTTGCATCTATCTTTCGACAATCTCCATGTATCATGTGGATGGTGAGGTACTCGTGCCCACCATCCCAAAGACCCATCTCTCTCCGTTGTCATTAGGCACTCCATGTCCGATACCGCAAAAAAAACTTTTGCTCTACAAAGGAGATAAAATACTCCCATGTCCGTGATTATCATTCTCTCAAGTGCCAGAAAATTCATAAAAATATCAATTCGGAAATCCTCTCGGATCATGTCCCGTTCGTTGGCGACCGGCGACGAATGGGACATGATCCGGACCTAGAATTCCATGTGTGTGTGTGTGCAACAGGTTTATAACGAACAACACAATCGAGTTTGAAATGACCCTCATCATTCTTGATACTAAACGATGCCATGACAACCATGATATGGACAGGAGAAGACCGCAAGTGGCATTTTTTTTTATCACCGTTCGATACTATGGGGTACGTGTCACTTACAAAAGCTATGCGTAATTTCTGTTTCTTATTTTCTCCATACCCCCTCCCTTTTTTATTTGCTACGAGCTCATGTCTGCTTACAGTCTTTGTACATGTTGAGGCTTTGAGGTTCCACATATTACCTCAGTGGAGATCATACAAAATATCTGGCGCCGCGACTGGAACACACTATTAACATATAAGTCCCATGGAGGTTTCTTAACCGGTAAATAATTACTGCGTTACTGCTGTTGAAACACAAAGTGACACATGTCAAGCTGGAGTTTCTTCACCCAAACCACTTCAGAACATACGAAACTTAGTACTCGGAAGGTTAAACAGTCAGTAGTATATGGGCCTCATATTAATTTAGTAAGCTAAAATTTAAAAGAGTATTTCCTTGTCAGTTCTGAACCTACAGACTAGAGCTATCATCCGAATAAATCAGAAGTGTTAAATTATGCAATGATATGTTAGTCTCAGTGGAAGGAAACGTTTTGCAGCTGGTGTATAAAACACATGCCGTTTCTGAAGTCGTGCACCCTCCCCTTTTTGTATATCAGTGTTAAACTTGTTAAACTAATTTCCGTCGGCGAACATTGCCAAAAGACTGTTTCTCTTTCTGAAGTGTTCGTGTTTTGTTTTTTCCGTCGTCGGTTGTGATTGTACTTTCGTGAATTGTTTTTCTTATCATACCAAGTTCAAGTCGCATGGCTAGTTTCGTCATTGATGGTGGTCTTTTTTTTTTTTTGGTGATCCCTTTTTCCTCTGATGGACTTCACAGTGTCATAATTAGTTTCTGTTCAATTAACTTGTTCCCCTAATGTTTTCGAAATATGTCTATTGATATTAAGATTTATTGTAGACTTGTTACTAAACGTGTAGGAGATGGTTCCGTGTTGATAAACTCTGAGTCAGTTACTGGATCAACAGTAAAAGGCTCTTGGATCTAGCAGATCTTACAGAGGTGTTGTGGTTATGTGTCATCTTCGTATTAAATTGAAACACAAGTTTTGCATCTTATTTGTCGCAGAACTGAGAGATCCAAAGAGGGGAAAGAACCCGTCTGGTCGTATATTTATACGCTCGGTTGCACATATTCATTTTATTATGTATTCTCAGAGTTACAAAACACTTTCCAACCAACACAGCTAGTTTTATATCAGCTTATCGGTAAAGAGCCCTCTACTGGTACTGCTACTCGAACAATACGTCATTTCAAAACTCAACTTGAAAGCCAATCTGTACCGCTCACTTGCATCAAACTTCTGCTAGCGATCTCTTTAGCTGAACCTTAGAAACAGCTACCAGCGTGCTGCATGCTCAACATGTACATCTCAGTTTCGAGTTCAGTGGCAAGCGTCATTGTAGTGCTTTGGAAACTTTAGCGTGAGAATTATTGATTCAAACTATTGTTGGCTCTTATCATCCTCTACGTTTATAAAAGGGACAAAATCTGACGTTTCAATTCTGGTTTTCAAGCAAGGTAAGTGTATTTGTAGTTCTTATTTCAGTATCAAAGGAAAAAGCCCGCGATGACAGATGTACAGTATTAATTATTGTGTTGGGTCCAGTTTTGCGATATTCTTACCTTGCAGTTAATTTGTTACAGTGCCATTGCTGGATAACGTGTATGATTTTACTCGGCTGCAATAGTATAGGAAAGGCTTCATAATTGACGCACCTTCAAATATTACTAGCAACGATACAGCAGTTAACCAAAACTTTTTGCAGCGAAGCAGAGTTACATATTTCATGAGTTCGAATCCATTTCAGGTATGTGCTGATGAATTTTTTTTTTAAAGCTTTAACTTTAAGACCCTGCCCCCAGTTTTGCACGTATCTTACTCCATAAAACAAACCAAAATTGCCTCAACATTCTACTACTCATTGGGATCTGACCTGTCTGAGCTTAAAAGTTAGAGACTCCGAGCATAACAAACAGCATCCAGAGTCAATGGATGAACACCTACAGTTAGTTAGCTTACTGACGAATGTGTAAATTTTGGGGAAAGAACTTGACACGGCAAACATTTTTGTGTTCAAATTCTGCTCAAATGTATGTTACGTAGGCACAGAACAATAAATATTTTGAGATCATTACATTTCTGAGGAACTACCAAAAAAAACCGTAAACAGTTGATTTGGATTTTTCCTTGATAGACATCGTTGTTCAAATCTGTTAGTGCGTCAATTATGAGCCCACCATGCTACAGTAAGTTACTACAGGCCTAGATCAATACAAGCAATTTTATTGTAGGAATATAAGACTAAGTTCGGAATTTTGTGATTTGTAAATTGACTTCAGCATTTATTTCACAGTAATAATAATATTCTTGTTAACTGGTTGAGAAGGAAAGAAGGATACTGTAGTAATCAGAACAATACCACAGACAAGTACAGCCTACAGGTGGGGTACAACTTTTTAATAAGCCTAATGTCATGTCTATGCGTACCTCTCCCTCATCACCCCCCCCCCCCCCTCCAAACATAGAACAAAAGTGATTTCATAAATCTGTCACAACTCCAATCATCAGAGAAGGTCAAAACTTGACAACTTTTGGCAAGTAAGAAGAAAACAACAGAAGTCTGGTTAAATGGCTCTGCCATTCAAACGACAGATGTTGTTTTCAAAACTTTCTAGCATATAGCTTAAACTTTAATGATAGTAGACTATGATACAGCCCTATGCGAATTCTTTCACCATCAAGTTTCGATAACTAATTTAGAAGGAATTTGGGTTAATTATATGTCTACGTAGCTGGGTTGCAAACCACATAAAACAAAATTTTAGACTTATAGGGTGATTTCTAATGGATAGAGCATGAACAAAAGTAACCTCACCGTCTGTCCTTCAAAGTTAAGTCTGCTGTGTGTGAATGTGTTCTAACATTGCTTCAAAGAAAGAACCCTTCATGGCTTACTTTCACATTAAAAACAGTTAGAACTAAGAAGGACAAAAATTCTAAATAATAAAAAAAATCCACGTTAAAGCCCAGTTAATGGCACACATTAGTCACATTGCTTACATTGTCATACTGTATGCTATTATCTTTCCTAATGTACTGCTACAACCTTACACAGAGACATCAGAAAGAGAGTGACTAATTACCAGGTTGTCTTTTAATACATATTTATTCACAGGTGGAAAATATGGAATAAGGGGAAAGGAGGCGAAATCTCAGATATTTGATTTGTTCTCCTTGTACCTGTAGACAGTGTTACTACTGATAGTGATGTCAGTATAAAGTACCTCTTCAGATTAGAAAATAATTTTATTTGCACCAATACTTGAAACACCATCTGTTTTTCCAAAAAATAAAAAGATAACAGTTTAAACATTTCTCAATTTTTTTTTTTTACATGATCTGAATTAACACTGTGAATTCTCAAATAATACATGGTTAACTTCTTTTGTAGCTGATAGCACTGAACTTACTGAAGTTAATGACTAAGGTTTGGTTTGGTTTTCCTAGACTTGAATACCTTCTTACTACTGTATATAACTTTAAGGCAGTGAGAACTGTGCACTCAAGTATCTTGAACATTCACAAAGTTCTGCCGATACTGTTGTAAATGTAGACATTTCTAAGTTAATTCTGATCAATCAATCACTAAACACCATAGGTAATTAGTGTGTGCATTGCCTAAACTTATAAACAATATAATTGCTATGCAAGATGTGAACACACCATATTCCCTGGCATTACTGCTGATTTAGAAAGAAACAGATTTGTGCAAAGACTTCATCTATTTTGTTACAGTATTCTCACTTTCTAAATTTGTGTTTTATGAGCGCCATGCATACAGAAGAGAACGTACCTTAAAGAAACTAATTTCTCCAACCTGTGAACTTGAAAGACTCCTCTGTCTGTTGTGACTTAAAGCAATGGTCCCCAAAGTCTGGGGAAATTCTCCAAAATAGGGTTATGAAAAATATTCTGGTGGTGCACTGGGATTTTTTGAGACGTTTGAAATTCATCAGAGCTTGAGAACCTACTGTTATTGTAAACTGTTCAACAATCATTGAGATCTTTCTGGCAGAATTTATCTTCAACATTTTCAGACTATTCCTATAATCCTAGTTGTTAGGTTGCTTTGTGTTCCTTCTGAAGTCTTGTCACTGACAGGTTGGTTGGGCAGCTGCCAGCTGGTATCATCCAGTTTTACTACCACACACTTCTGAAAAACCAGATTTCAAATATAATTACATTTCTTACATGCAAATAAATTTTCTGGATACAGCCGATTGGGAAAATTTTCCATTGCTAATACCACTCTAAGCAGTCCTCTCATACCATGCTTCAAAGCACATGTATGCACTAACAGCATAAACAGTTCCTAACCTTTATATCTTGTAGAAATAGGATATTCAAACTGCTCATATGTCAGACTTACAGTACGAGATATTTGTAGTGTGACATGAAAGTATGATTATTAAATATAAAAACAATTGTCCCAACTGGGTGCATCAAAATCCTTGGCTAAACGTGTATTTTGGTATTGAAATGTGCATGGCACAATGATCCTTGATGCCTCTAAGGACCAACACATTGCCTTTTGCTTTCTTTGATTTGATTGAGATGAAAGCCTTTTGGAATGATCTTAAGATGGAGTACCGTTAATAGCCTGAAACACTCACAGCAGTTTTTAACAAGTCCTAATGATTTGAGAAATATATTTCTTTGAATGATTATCAGGAAGAATTGTCCCTGATCATTCCAAGAACAAGCTAAAAGTATCGGTATTCACCTACTTTCACAATTTTTCTTTTGTAGCCTGCGGTGCAATCATTTTCTCAAGGATTTCTTTCTCACTGAGAAAATACAAGGAAATTTATATGTCAAAATAAACTTGATTGGACAGCAGCTCATGTTAGAAAATTGGTTTGTAACCTTGACTAGATTTACTGTAATGACTTGCTTCTTATCCTTGGGGAGATTGGGGATAAGGCTGAGACATCTTTCCCAAACAATGACGAAGTACAGCTCATACTCTACATGTGCCCTACCAAGATGTTGTAATCTATCAAAGTCCAGTCATACATTCAGCGAATAATTTATTTGGAATCACATCGCAAAATGGTGGATGGAAAATGATCAAATTGCTATTCAAGTGAAAATATGTATGACAGTTTTGTAAGCAGTCATGGATTTTTTTTATAGGCAACAAATTTCAGAACCGATCAAAACATCTAAAATTGGAACATTACATTATTCCTTGACATGTGTTTTTTATACTAATGAGTACTGGCATTTACAGTATTTTGCAACATGCAACTGTGTTTTGTGCATGCATACATTACCATTCAGTAGCTGATGTGTATATGTTTTTAAGTTAATATATCATTGGATATTGAGAAACTTTGAGAATATTGTTCTTAAATTCAAGACAGATGATTGACATTTTCCAATGCAGATTTGACTAACTGTAACATTTAAATATACTTTTAACTGTAATCGTTAATAAAGAGAATTATTCCCTTTTAAAGATTCAAGCTCGTTAATGGCAGCCTAAGGCAGTCAAATATTACAATGTGACCTGTCACTGCTTCGGTGTGGCTGCTTGTTTAGTTCTCCAGGCATGCTGTCATTTAAAAACAGTGTGTGTCGTTCAATTGAGGTTAATACCCAAACAAGATAGTTACTGCTAGAGCACTTTACCAATTTAACATCGTTATTATAAACATCTTCAGTTAATCCCTGTTTATTATAGATGTAGGCCAGTAGCGATTTAAAATCCATCAGGGCCCCACTGCAATGTTATTTTTCATTACACTGACAAATGTTGTAAACTTTAAATAGTGACTGCAATGGATAATAAACAAATTTATGTATGACCTTTCAAAGTTAAAAGCTTGCACTGTTATGGCCGCCTACGGCAGATGAATAGATCCTACTATGCCACGGCTTTTTCTTGTGGTTGCTCGTTTAGTCCTTTAGGCATAGTTTAATCAAGCATCCTAACAGAGATTGTTCCATTAAATCTGATGTAATCTAAACAAAGCAAGAACCATTCTCCTCATGGATGACATCATCAAAGAACATACAGTTATAGAGCACTTTAATGATTTTCAAATCCAGCTCTTTTTCACACAATGTTCTGTCTAGATATGATTACACAAATTATACTGTTTATGACCAATTTAAAGAATATGCTCACTGTAATATGGGTAATAAAGAGAGTTACAGTTTAATCAGTTTCACGCCTGGTATTGGCAGCCTAAAGCAATTTAATAAATGCCAATATTTCCACTGCTTCAATTGTGCCTGCTTCTAAGTGTTTGTTCCGTAGGCAATATTCTGTAGGCAGAGATTTTTGTCCCTTAAATTTGATGTAATCCAAAGCAAGTTTAGCTACTACTGTTACCTTTGTGATTTTGAAGCCCGCCAGCTCTTAACACAATGTTCTGTCTCTCAAATACTGTACACACACACACACACACAGTATAGGTCCATACAGTAGCTGTTTTATTGTAGAACATTGATTTATAGCAAACATAGAAATTGCAATTGATGCTTTTTGGCATCTTACTGTATAAACTATCAATTTGGATGTCAGTTTGTGAAGTATAATTTGTTTTTTTGTTTTTCCTGTCAAAAGTATTTTTTTGTTTGATTCCTTTTTGGAGAAATCATTCAAATCAAATTAGCTTTGAATTTGAGACTATATTTATTTCTTCCTTGCAGCTTTATTGCTTGTCAACTTGGCAAGATGTCCAGTACTCTATTCGCCCCGATAACGAAGCTCCATCTCAGCAATGTATCATCGATTGCTGCCCCGGAGAAAAACCTTTATGTCCTCGAAATGGATGTACAAAAGAGGTGAGTTGTCAGCCGGTTTCGTACCAATAAGACTTTTAATAGATGGGTTCTTCACAAGTCTGGAGATTTTCAACGGCATACTGAATAGTAATGATATAGTGAAACAGTGTTTACTGTAAGTTGACTTACACAAGAAGTTTAATGGGGTGTGTTTTCCTAATTCCTTTAAAGACCGTTTCAATTTTAGAATGACACATATTTTGAGTGCACACCCTTTCCCCATCCCCCCCCCCCCCCCCAAAAAAACTTCAGAAATATGCGATATCTTATTTCTTACAGTATCTGATCACACAAAACAGGATGTGAATAATTGCACATAAACTAAATCTTGACAGACAGACAGATGGAAATAATATTGTTTCATTTGTTTCTTGTTGTATTGATTCCTTGGCAGAGACAAATCCAGTGAAGTATTAAAGAGACAACCAGAACTTGCTAATTATTGCTTTTATCCTAGAGACTGAAATTTAGCTCCACTTCACCCAGCAGAATTTCCTCCCTTATTTTTTTGTCGATTTGTCGATAAGGGCTAAAACTTTCCAGCGAAGCTGAGTGAACCTTAAGGCAGTTTCAAACTTCAGATCTTGTTCGCATTCAGACATTATCTCTGTTTTAAGACACTAGAATGGGATCAAATTTTACCAAATATGCAAATTACGATCGATCGAATTAAGACATTCTCCGCGATGTCTCGTCACATCAACTTTAATTTGCAATTTAAGATTCTATTTAAATTCTAAAAATTTGATATCGGTGTTTTTTGACTTGTAAAAAGTAAAAGAGAAGTTCCTCAAGTTGTCGTCTTTTTTTCTGAGTTCAGAATGAAAATGGTCGGCACAAGCTACTGAACGCCTTGTTAAAGGATGTGTGTATCGATTAATATAAAAATTATATCAAAATCAACTCAAATTTCTTTTAAATCCTAAGACAAGCACTTTGGTAAGGATATGTTTCGTTCTGACCACAGAGTAATATGTATAATTAAATTAATATGTATTTCATTTATATGTAAAATAACATTAATATCTGTAAAAATTACCAGTACAGGCTGGGTACAGGGGGGGGGGGGGTGTTTGAAAA
>JAIPMN010032946.1:10448-23842 GCA_020650975.1 Apostichopus californicus
TAAAAATTGCCAGTATAGGCTGGGTACAGGGGGGGGGGGGGTGGTTGAAAACATCGCACAGCTATAGGGTGGTTTTGAGTCTGAGACTTAAAAGGAAGCACTTAAAGGGATGGTCCATAGTTAACTTTAGGAAAATTTGCTGCATAATTTTCTGCTTCTCTGGTTGAAAACCCTGTCCTTTGAAAGAGCATCCATCATGATACTGTACCTCAGATCACACCACATAGTAAACACAACATTTCTGTGACCAACATTAGTTTCAAACAAACAAACCATGTCTCGAGAAAACACTTGCAAACGAACACAAATAAGTCATATCTAGAGTTCTAAAAAACAATGCCATGTAATGGTTTTCCTCCCCCCAATGTATCACTTTGTCCAAGTAAGTTCCAACCTTTTGTCAAAAAAAGTGACAATCTGTTTTGCCTACATAGCTTGGCATAGTCTGTTGCACTAGAATTATAAGCACAGGGCTTCAAATATGTGAAGGGGTGCAAACAGTGCATGCAAACAATATCCCCACCCCCCAGGCCCCCAACTGCTCTTCCCTGCCCCAGTGCACTGCATCCTGATCTTCACTAGATGTATGTCACTCGTTATTCAATTAATTTGTTTACTATACAGCCTACAGGGCATGAACAATACATTGCATCACTGCACAGATACTTAAGTCACAAACAGGATACACTCCAATACAGTGTACTTATACAGTGTACAGTACTTAATACAGTGTACTTAATTCAGTGTACTTAATACAGTGTACTTAATACAGTGTACTTAATACTGTATCAATGGAAGTCATAATATTGCCTGCAGACATTTTACCATTTATATCCAGAGGCCTCCTCCATTTAGTAGCCTACAGGCTTCAGACCAACTGTTTAGTTAAATTTAGAATTAATCAATTAAACCAGTCTTTCTAGAATTCGTTCAATTGCAAGCCATTTGATTTTAATTATCCGTGATTTATTGTTGCATCAACTCCCATCACAAATAATGGATTGATTTTGACCTCGTCTCTGATGGGTCATAATTCACTTCTCCGGCAATCTCCGGTTTTTGTTGTATTCTTTTCGCTTTTGCATCGTCCAAGCTTTTCTTTCCTCTGTAGCATACATTTCTTGTACTCAATGTTACTATTATTCTCTTCCTTTAGGAAAAATCCTAACGCACCAGAGCCTATGATAGCGGCTGCTTGCTCTGACCATTCGCTTCGATTTTTCACTCGAGACAAAGTCAACCCCATTGGCAGTATGATAGGTAGGTTTTTAAGTTTTCAGCCGCCTCCTTAGAGCAGCGAGCAGTGTTGAGAAGGCGGTGTAGTTTGTGCTGATGACGTTATTGATTCGATCGGTCCTAACACGACGCCTTGGGCAAGAAAAGATTTGATTGCAAAACACCAAAGTATTGGTACAAGTTGCCCTGAATTTACAAGTACGGATGCTCTCTTGGGTAGAAAATATACTGACTGTGTGAAAATGGCACAATTTGGGGAAATTTGCAAAAATGATCGCTCTGTGTAAGAGGTTAATCCGTGGAAATATTCTATTACAAAGCAATAGTTTTAATTGTTTTGGCAACTGCTAGAAGAGAAAGGATAGTTTTTGTAAAACTTTAGAGATTGGGAAATGTTGTATGTACTAGACTGTCGTGGAAATTATTCTAGTATTCTATTCCACGGTGATCTTCATTTTTCAACCTGTTTGAATAAATGGCTAAGTGTCAAATCCACCGAGACAGATGTGAAATGGGGATTATGGAGAAATTCTATTCTGGCGTTTCAAGTAGTGACCGGAATTGTGCAAATTACTGCTCAAAGGTCCTGCTCACAGCAGTGAATGGAAACTAGTTAAGTGCTTGTGTGTTTAAGTAATATTGCAGTTCAATGATAATAGATTGCAGCATCTGATGTATGCACATGAACAAATGAGTGTCCAGAGTAATTATCAAATTGAAAATCAAAAATGACATTATTGAATAGTTTTTCAATATGAGCACTGACATATTAATTTATGTTCAATTAGACAGGTAATGTGTCAAATTTTTGAAGAGACTGATTTAAAACAACCATTATGCATATGATTTTAACGATCTGAGGAATCTTCCTTTGTTTGGTACTAATTGCATTGTAAATAAACACACAATCATGACAGGGTACATTCTTGTTAAAATGTCCATGTTTTTGTACCAAAACAGTATTAATGGGACGCATGTGTGGTCAGACATTTTGACCTCAAACGTAATATTACAAAAAAGTGTTGCCTAATCAGTGAACGATTTTGACTGAACTCTGTAGTGCAATGCAAGTAACCTGACTCTACGGGTTTTGCGGAATGTATCCATCAAACTGTTCTCTTGCTGCGGGAAAGTTGACATGTCAAAGGGACATTACGATAAGGAATGGTAAAATACGTAGCTCGGCATATGAAATATTACACAGTTATGAACGGAAATCGGTCAATGCGCCGGCAGCGCATGTGTCCAATCATCGATTCATCTTGACTAAAACAATAACAAAGAATGAACAACATTGTTTGGTTTGAATATTTGATTCACTGCATCTTTGTAAATGGGAGAAAACATTGGAAATATGTACAGTGTCATGATCATGTGATTATTCACTACCTAATAGTACCATTTGAAGTACCTGAAAATGATTGTACAGTAATAGGTAGGTTATTTCTTTTGTATGGAATGCATAATGGGACTTAAACCTTTCTTTGCTTGTCATAGATTAAAGCAGACTGTCACAATCTCTCTCTCTTTCTCTGTTTAATTGGCCAGAATCTAAATGTTTAGACTAAATTTCCCACTTGAATCGATAAATTTTCTAATACAAACAACATCAGCCTCTCCAATTATTTCTTGATTGTACTTTCCCTTCAATCCTAATTTCCAGATACCGAGCTCAAAGAAATTTATGGCAATGGTTACTATGGTAATAATGGTATATCCATTGGTTGAACAGGCAGACTGTTTATGAAAAGTAATTTACAGGATGTCTGGACTATACTAGTACTGTCAGGTTATCACAGTGAAAGTACAGATCGTGAGGACTTACTTGTTAGGAACGTGGCTTCGCCAGACACTTAGAAGTGGGAGGGGAAAGGGGCACAGCAACATTTGGTGGAGGGAGGGAGGGGGCACAGATTCTTGTAAAGGCCATGCAAAGGGCCAGTGTGCCAGTAAAAGCGAAGCCAAGAAGGGCCTCTGGTGGAGGTCAAGGAGTGAACTTCCATGTAGCTTTGCAGTTTAATAATTTCCAGAACTGATATCTACCAGATCAGCAGAATTTTGTAGGTAAATGGCCCGAGTAAATTATTGTCAGGAGAAGTCAAAAAGTTGTGTATCTTCCTTCCTAGAAGGTTTTTATTGGTATATATGTCAAAATTTGTTGGGGAACGCCAGGGAGGCATCTAACATTTTTGGGGGAAACGTTCTCCCATGCCTTCCCCTTCCCACCACCCCTAGCATAGCAAGCAGGCAGTCCCATTAATGACTTTAACAGTCTTTACTTAGACCTAATGTGAATAGCGTGTTATTATATATGCTTATATAGCCCATAGCAAGCAGGCAGTCTCATTATTGACTCATATAGTTTGACATACTTTGACCTACATGTAAATAGTGTGTGATTATATGCTTATAGCCTACAGCAAGCAGGTACAGTAGTCTCATTATTGACTGATAGTACTTGGATGTAAATGTGAATAGTGTGTTATTATAATATATATGCTTATAGCCCATACCTGTAGCAAGCAGGCAGACACATTATTGGCTGATAGTCTGATATACTTAGACCTAATGTGAATAGTGTGTTATTATATGCTTAAACCCCTTATCAAGCAGGCAGTCTCATTATTGACTCATATAGTTTGACATACTTTGACCTACATGTAAATATTGTGTGATAACAGTATATGCTTATAGCCTACAGCAAGCAGGTAGTCTCATTATTGACTCATATACTGTAGTCTGTTCAACACTTTGATTTGTAACATTTAAATACAATATTTCTTAATAACGTACATTATAGTTAGACAACAGTGCATTGGCGGTTGTCGGAAGATTATCTGACGTGGACTAATGAAACTACTTACACAGTATATTGATCTAGTTTACTCAATTAGCTTATTGCGTTTGTACCTTAAAATATGGGTTCGCAATTAAATGAATGTCCAAGTTCTAACAGGTTTCTGACCAATCAGATGTGTACATTAATTAGTTTGAGGAATAGAGGTCAGATTGCTCAGTAATACCAAAACAAGGGCCTACTGGAGAGTTTTCTTTAACTTACATTGAAAGAGCAATATTGCCAACATACTGACTGTACCATTTAATAAACCACACACACACACACGCACACAAGAGAAAAACGTCAGTTAAAGAGTAGCAGTGATTTAGATTGGTAAACAAATATCTACGTGTACATCAAATATCTACCTGTACATCAAATATCTACCTGTACATCAGGCCTTTGCATTATGCATCGTTAATGTCTGGCACAGCACTGTACATGTACTGTATATTCAGCAATCATTTCACTAGATGTACACAATCACACCCATAATCATTTATACACAAAACGTCAGAAATCAACCTTTGTTTCTATGGCATTTCATCTCGGTCTCTGGTGTAAATTATTACTTGCGTGTAAATCAGAAGATAACATGATGACTCACAACCTCTACAATAACATAACAAAAAATCTACATCACATCTCATTATTATTTGATTTTACTCTTGCAATCATATGTCTATTTAATGAACTATATTCATTTTACTTCTTGAGACAAACCCCCCCACCCCCCTCTTTTTTCTTCTTACTGGATTCAGGATATTATGAATCCATGGTTACACATTTCAATATTGGAAAATAAACACATGTATCTAAGTTGTCACGGTTCTCCTCTTACGATAATTTTCAGCATCAGGATTGCAAGTGATCATTTCTACAATTACTGTACTCATGAGTCTTTGCGAGATCTAACAATAGTTAACATGTGACCTTGGCTTGATAAATTCTGGAATATTCAATCTTTTTTTGCGCTTCATCAGATCAGAAACCCGAGCTGAAGTTTTAAATGTCAGGTTATGTAAAAGCTGTCGGTATTTTTTTTTTCTTCTCGCTTCCCAGTTTGGTATTGTGTAAAACTCTTTCAAGTTTTTACTTTTGTAACAGTTTTAGGGAGAGAGAGCATGA
The DNA here is from genome assembly GCA_020650975.1 of Apostichopus californicus. Classification (NCBI taxonomy): domain Eukaryota; kingdom Metazoa; phylum Echinodermata; class Holothuroidea; order Aspidochirotida; family Stichopodidae; genus Apostichopus; species Apostichopus californicus. The sequence continues at coordinate 15,652 of JAIPMN010032946.1, forward strand.
CATACTGTATTGAAATGAACTGGTTTTTATTAGGTTACCGATTCTACGAAAAAACAGCTGGAGTTAAAAACAGAAGCACCTGAATCTGTTTGCATCACTTAAAATTCAATAAAACAGAAGGAAAAACAAAAAAAAAACGGGGAGAGAAAAGTTTGTATAAACAACTTGAAAAGAGTTACATGTTTACCAAGTCATATCCTGTGACATTACACAGTGACATGAATGAAGGATTACATTCACTGTTTACTTTAGAGGAAAGGTTGGAAAATCGATGACAAAAAGTCTATTTGAATTATGTTGAGATGAACTTGTTCAGTACATCTCAGCTTTGTAGGTGGGTCGATTATTGCCGTGAACTTAATGCAATAAAGAAAGAGAGTGTTGGAATAAGATCTTATTTCTCTCTGACATTTTAAGGGGTTACGTTTCGGCAAAATTAATGTCTTTCTGATCGACTTTTTCTTTGAGAAATTTTAACGGTATGAATAGATCATGTTAGCGGTAGAGTGCAAAAATTTTACCGCTGGCAGACAGATATGATAGCGGACATTGGGAAGAAAAGCAGAATGTTGTTTATAGTCAGGCGTGTTAGTTATGGAGAAGATGCTTCTTAAATAGGCATGACCCATGTGAACACTGTGGGAGAAATGTGTATAGGTTTGGTGAATACAACCACCAACGTTCGGTCAGTAAAACTCTCGTTTGGGTGGATGATGTGACTACCACTATTTTTGTCTTATTTTCATTGTCTCCAAAGTACGGGTATTCAAATGATGAATTAAGTGTAAACAACCAGTATCCTGTGGGTTGACCTCCAAAGCTGATTTTGGTAGTCTGAACGGGAACTTGGTCGTCCTTGACGACGATCGGATGACTGCTTAAAATTGTACCTGCTTCTGACTTTAGACATAGCTCTATGAGGAGGGTTACTACTTGTTTGATTTTATTTTTTATATTATTTTTTAAATTATTTTTTAAATTGTGACATATAAATTTGCCATACCGGTAAGCGCAACATAGTGGGTAGATGTTCTATCAGCAGTGAATGGAAAAGATTATAAATATTTTTTCCCCCTGGCAAATGGAAGTTCTCTACTACCTAAGACTTCTCCGTTCAATGTCTATGAAACTTTGAAGAGATGGATTCTTTTAGGGTAGCTATTAATCACAGAGCTATTAATTTTGTTGTAAGCAATCACAAGTTCAGATGATAAAAACAGCTTTATTTTTATATGTAAGCATGGATGATAGAATTACTCATCATTTCAAATATTTCAAGTATTGTCGTGATTACAATTGACATTGTGAAAGAGGGCTATAACCCTGTTGCCTGGGATCAATTTAGGGGTCGGAAAAAATATGGAGAGAATCTGGGAATATAGGAGATAAAATATAGTCACAAAAGCCTATTTTCAGTGTGATAATAAACTCAGGCAAAATGAATAGTGCAAAAAGGAGGGCAGTTTGATGCAACTGTCCAAGGGCCCTAGCTCTCAATGTCTCTCGGCTGCAGTGCTAAATTGTTACCAGTTGTGTTAAAGGTAGGTAGATGGGAGTGCTCTGAGAGGGGGCAGGTAAGGATGGTCGGCATTCTTAAATACCCAATAACCAGTACTTGGTGGAGTTTGAAAATTTTGTTGACCAAACCTTATTTCCATATGACTAATCACTAGTGAAGTCTGTAGAGCAAATCAGAAAGTTTCAAAAAGTTTGCCGATTTTCTTCATTATTTGTCCACTGTATATAAATAAAAAGGATTTAGTAGATTGAATATATCCAATGTTCACACAATCTAGCACTGTGCTGTATTTTACTTCACTCCTCTCTTACCTGTCTCCTTAACCTAGATGCAAACCTATCTACCCTAGCCTATTAACTGCAGGTAACATTCTTGCACGGCACCCCTAACGACCCCTGCTAAGGTCACCCTCCTCCTTCCCAATCTGTCATTCAACAGCCTTTAATGCGTGTGTCAACTGGTTATCAAACAATATTTGATTTCACAAGCTCTGCCCTAAATGTCGCTCATGTTCTAGAAAAGATCTGTGTGAGATATGCGTCACATTCTCCTCGGAGAACTGGGAGGAGGTAGAGAATTGGAGGCAGAGGCTAATCCATCAGCTCCAGGCCCCCCCCCCCGACCACACAGGAGGCAGAGGCTAGAACCGATCAGCTCCAGGCCACCCCTGGCCACACAGGAGGCAGAGGCTAGTTCACCGATCAGCTCCTGGCCACAACCCCCCACCCCCGGCCACACAGGAGCCTGTAGGACAGACAGAAGAGAGCCAACTGGGCTCTCATGTCTCCATTCGAACCCAGAAGCTTGTGTCCGATTCCATAGCCAGGAACTACATGCTGTGCTGCGCTGTATGTATAGTATAGAGCCTGATCCTCTTGCGCTCATGAATGCAGAGTTTAAATTGTCCGTTACTGATACGATTTATGGTTTAAGATGGAAACCAATCCAACGACTGTCCTTCCCCTTGAAGATTATTATGGTGAATTTAACTTCATTGAAGTAGGCTAGGCATAATTGGTGAGCATAATTCACATCAGAGAGAGACTAGAATCTATGGTAGATCTACAGTGCTCAGCGAGAAGGAGGTTTATACTTCATAAAGTAAGCCTATCATTGGAAGGCCTAAATAGATTATGGGTCTCTTAACTCCCGATCCAGAGCGGTAACAAGGTTGCCGCTCTGGAAAAGTCGACCTTCGACTGAGATTTAGTAGAAGGAGATTTATCTCCATGTACAGTATTCTTAACGAGGTGTACTGCCTGTGAAATGTATGGGAAGAACTATATACATGGGTAAGATCTTATGTTAGGCAGATAGATATGTCAAATAATGTGTCTCTGTAAAATAAGATATAAAGTTCTTGAAAATAGTCGTCCTTTTAAAAGGCCAACAATGTCTATTGAGGAGGCTTTTGTATGTTTGGATCTTCCTTTGTACTTGTACAGCATTTTGGTTTCAGGGGAAGAAAAAAATGAATTGCGTAATTGAAGTGTTTTCCATCCTTAAAAAGGGGTTATTTTTGCATGTGGTCCGAAATTTTTAAAAATCTATTTAGCAATTATGACTCAAAATCAGACTGCAGTTTAACACTAAAGCTTAGCCATCCTCCCAAATATCTTTCGCTAAATGAATCTTAATTTATTGATTAGCTATTAAATGCATTCGATTCTCTTCTCATAATTTTGGTTCTTCATCACTTTTGATGACATTAGTCAAAGCAAAGTTGAATCGTAGTCCAGTCGTCCGAGACGACCAAATTTCGTTTTGGACAACCAGTGGGTGGATAGTTGTTCACATCAAAGTCTGATTGCATTGTAACTAAATACCCTCAAGTTGGTAAAATGATAATTTGGTATCACTCACTCCCTACCCATCTCTCCAACAGTGTACGTATTGCTGTTCTATTCACCAAACCTACACACCTCTCCTACAGTGTACATATTACTGTTCTATTCACCAAACCTACACACCTCTCCTACAGTGTACATATTGTTGTTCTATTCACCAAACCTACACACCTCTCCTACAGTATACATATTGCTGTTCTATTCACCAACCTACACATCTCTTCTACAGTGTACATATTGCTGTTCTTTTCACCAAACCTACACATATCTCGGACTCCTACAGTGTACGTATTGCTGTTCTATTCAGTATTCACCAAACCTACACACCTCTCCTACAGTGTACATATTACTGTTCTATTCACCAAACCTACACACCTCTCCTACAGTATCCATATTGCTGTTCTATTCACCAACCTACACATCTCTCCTACAGTGTTCATATTGCTATTCTATTCACCAAACCTACACATCTCTTCTACAGTGTACATATTGCTGTTCTTTTCACCAAACCTACACATATCTCAGACTCCTACAGTGTGCATATTGCTGTTCTAGTCACCAAACCTATGCATCTCTCGCCACCTACAGTGTACATATTGCTGTTCTATTCACCAAACCTACACATCTCTCCTACAGTGTACATATTGCTGTTCTATTCACCAAACCTACACATCTCTCCTATAGTGTCCGAGAGATAACCAGACAAAAGTCTTTAAAAAATTTGTCCTGTTAGTATTAATCACAAGTTAAAGCAGCAGTTTGGGGATTTTCAAAAATTTGCACTTTTTCTTCAAAACTTCAAACTAACATTTAAACTAACCCTTGCTCCAAATTGTGTACTGTAAAAGCATCTTGGAACTTCCCAGAATTTGCAGTGTCGTCTAAAGTACATATTTTTGCATTTGTAAACATTTACTTCAGCTTTCATGTACCTGCCTTCACTATAAACATTTGGTCTCCAATAGACCATACCTGTACAAAGTGGTCACACATACTGTACTTCTGCTCTGGACCCACCCCTGCTGAAAACCCGCTTCTAGGTCAAAAGGTCAAAGCCCACAATGTCTTCCTACTGCAGCTGCTTTCTTGAAGTAAATCAGAACTCAGAAGTTTGTTTTAAGCCAAACAAGTGTGATGATCCTTTTTGCGTTATTATTGTCAATATCTTGTGTGGATCAAGCAAAAATATCATTTCAAAGAAGTTGCAGCGGCCTCAAAGAAAGATTAAATGCAACAGATGTCAAAACGTGATTCTGATTAGTCTGTGCAGGGCATAAATTAACCCATTTCAAAACAAGTTTAAAACTGGAGTGTTTTTGTTTTCTCCCTGATAGAAGCCCCTTAGTTTTAACCATGTTCTGTATTTTCTCTCAAATGAACTGAAGGATGTAATTATGATTGGCATGTATATCAGTGGATGAAGTTGATTTAGATGACATCACAGGAAATGAAGACAAAATAGTAGAAAAGATTCTAGGGAAACTTTACAAGTCTGGATCAAACACTGTTGAACTTTACATTTTCAGCCAAAGATGGAGGTTGGTATCCAGGGTTACTACAGAGATAATATGTTGGCCCCACCGATGTTTAGCTTCCATTTCGGTCTTATATTAACATCAGGGTTTACTTTGGAATTGAGTTGTGTGTACTGACGTAACATGTCATAGGTACCTGGTTTGGCCAGCTGTCAATATTTTGAATTCTATTTTAAATTATATTTGCCCCAAATCTCGTTCCCTTGCGTCCATAGTAAAGTGTGTTCCAAAATAAGGAATAAATCTCCCTCCCCCCCAATTTTTTATTTTTTATTTTTTAAATTCAACCTTTTCCAACTTGCTGTTAGCAGATCTGTTTTACATTAATATGAAAAGTGTCTGGGTATAAATGAAATCTTGAAGGTTGATCAAGATTCAATTAACTAATTACTCGTTAACCTTCATTTATTACTAAAAACATAAGAGTGTACTTTAGGTTATCAAGTGCATTTTTTTTCTTCCCAGTATTACCCGAGAAGTTTGGTAATATTTATGACAATGCAATGAGGTGGATTAATCTCGATGCCGAATTATGTAACATGTCTTGGTAAATCAAGAGAGAGAAAAAATGTTTTTGCTTTCAACAAATTTGTCCTTCAGGCAGATCAGACTTTGCACGATACGTGACGATCTGTTTCTTAAGTCGTCTCGCTGATCCCCGACATATGGCTTATTAGGCCGCCACTTGCCAAGGTCACACGCATGACTTAGGTGGCATAACATTCATCAAACCGTGTTGATATGCAGTATCACTGCTGTTTTTCAACAAGAGACTTTCATTAATTAATCTTGCATTACAGCAAAGGTTGCCAGAGACACGGCACCCACAGTAGCAACTTTGGCATCGACTGAAAAACCGTCTTCTACCGTTAAGTGATTAGTAGTGCCATTAATAGCCATAACATTGTGACAGTTTCAACTACAGTAATGTGGATAAAATTGGATTAGAAATTGTTGAGAGAGAGAGAGAGAGAGCTACTGGTTTAATAGTGGATCTGCTCGGTACGGGTGATAGTCAAGGACTCATGTATGCGCCCCCAAACATAAAAGCTTTGGAATTGATGCATGCAGGGAAGGTTTGTTGGAAATTAATCTAGAGAGATGGGGTTAAAAGATTGCTAAAGCATGTTTACCAAAAATTGTATCAGATAAAACCAATATAATTAGGACAACAATGATTACTTGGAAACAGTATTAATAGTAACCTCTCTGACAGCGCGCTAGGTAAACTTTGTAAAGTTGACCGGTGGAGGGCTGAAGGGTGTAGAATAAGTGAGCATGTGATAAGAGTGTTTATGGGATGAATTGAAAACCACATTCTCTCTATGACATATTATTTAGTACTTATCCAATGAACTGATATATATGTTAGTATTTAATTTTACCACAACCTCTGGATTATGTCTGTTTCTTGAATATATGTATTAAACTTTTAGTAATCATTCTTAACAACTAAAAGTAATATTTTATATTTTGAATATTACTTGATATTTTAAATGTATTTTGTACTCCTTTTTATAATTTTTTTTTTGATATTTATACTGGTTTCAATAAACATTCAGCTTAGTTTTGTTGGGTTGTACATTGAAAGATTAGATAGGGAGTGGGGAAAGAGTAGAGATTGGGAACTATTTTTGACTGTCTCTCTGTTGAAGTACGTACATTGTTTTTAAATATATTGATATGTTCTGAAGCATTGCCTTTTAGTATAAAAATTCATTTGCAAATATTGCATCTTTCAACGTTTTAATAAGGCTCACGTAGTTGCACATATAGTAAATTCAAACTGATATAGAAGAGGGAATGACCGTTTAACAGTGTATGTATCCAGGCAAATTGAATCCTAAAGATATTGGTTTTGTATTGGTTGGATTTGTTTAAGTTATAAAGCAGTGGAGTTGTAGAACAGTTACGCTTCGCTCTTCCAGTCATGCGCATTTGCAATTAACTCCTGGTCCACGTACCCGCACTCGTTATGGCGATCGTGCCTTTTCTGTCGCTGCGCCTTCTCTTTGGAACAAAGTCCCATTTCACGTTCGTGACTTTCCCTCCCTTTGTATTTTCAAGAGACAACTTAAAACATTTCTGTTTGTTACTAGTTTCTTCTTTTTTTTTCTTGGTTCCTTTGTCTCTTTCCTACTTTGTAAAGCGCTTTGAAATGCTGTATTAAGCGCTATATGAATGTAATTTATTATTAATATTATTATTATTATAATTAGAACTTGATATAGCTATGGTGCAGTAGTCTGATATCTCAGAAATCCACAATGTGGCCTTATCTTGTGCTCATAGTTTGATTTTTTTTTCTTATAATGGTAACATCCTGACTATACTGTATGCTTTCTAGTAAGTGTGTACTGTATGTTGTCTAACTAAGTACATCTTATGCTCTCTTACAACTACAGTACTCTATGATAAAGGTGAAAGGTAAATTGCAGTTACAGGTCTGTTATTATCCTAACATATCACACATGAATCTAGGATGCTGGACTTGACAATGTTAGATTTGGTAATTGACTAGAAAGTTGGATAGTTAGGGCTCGGTGTTAAAATGTTACCAGATTTGTAGGTAATAGGTAGATAGGATAGCATTTGATGAGTGAAGGTGAGTATCATCCCTGGTACACACACACACCTGTAAGTATTAGGTAGACTCTCTCAAGACTATTTAATAGAGTAGATGTTGCATGACTAACTTACCTGTCTCCACAGCACTAGTGCACACATGCCATTAATTCATGTCAATTAATTTGTATAATTTGTCACACTTTTCAGGTCACAAAAGCAGAATTACCGGCGTGAAATTTGGCAAGAAGAATCCCTCACTGTGCTTCACAAGTTCCTTAGATGGAACAATAAGGTAATCCAGTTCAGAACTTTTCAGTTTCTTAAATTTGAATTGGGATACTTGTTGGAAATTTGATTTTGTAACATTTGAAATTTTAAACTATAACACAACTATTCATAAATTTGATGAAATAAACAAACAAGTATTTGCATGGGCTTTTCAAAGTTTTACAAAAATTCTCTTGTTTAGCCTGTGATATTTGAAGCTATTGTTAGAACTGACCCACTTTTCTGTTGTCGTTTCATCAAATTAAAGATATTTTTCAAGTTTACTAAGTTGCTCCTCATTTTCCACATGTCTCCTCACTACAATCACACTCTTGCTGTATTGCAAGTATCCACTACTTGACAATATCTTTAGTAGATGTTTGATTTGGTTGGTGATCAATGGAAATCACCTGACCAAGTTTCTCATTGAGCTTTGAATGCTCACTTTCCAACCC
>JAIPMN010032950.1:0-12942 GCA_020650975.1 Apostichopus californicus
GCAAAGTGGCCGAGTAAATGAGTGGAGGTCACGTGACTATATGTACTCACCATCGAGGTATCCATTGACTCAATACCAAAACTAAAGAATATAGAATTTTGTTATGCTTTCAAGCTGAAATGCATGGATTTGTCTATATATATTCGGTTCCCCCCTCCCCCCTTTTAGTCAATCAAACTCCAACTTATATATGATCAAACACATGGTATGTTATTTTGGTCCATTTTGGATAGTATATAATGTAGCCTGGTTTTGTTGTTATTTGTTGTCAAATTCACAAATATTTGATTATTAATTGGTTATTAAGTGACCAACGTTCTCTGTATTCTATTTCTCAGTAATTTCGCTACTTATATTCAACCAATCACGACGATGGTTTAAAGCAGCATTTTGCGTTTGGTCGCCGTTTTCTACTTTTTTGATATGTCCATCGAGTTTTTTACATATATCAATCACAAAACAGCAAACTAAGATATCAGCCAAGTTTTTCCCTGCCAACATCGTTAATTGGCGAGTAATTAAGGATATTTGCAGAGAATGAGAAAAGTATCCACGACAAAATTCCACATTTAAAATTAATCGCATACAGTACCCCAAACCCACTAGTTTGAATTCAACCAATCAGAGATGCAGGTTTAGTTATGAGCCGTTGCTAAAAATAGATTCAAGACTTTGCGTTGGTACAACCAGGGAGCTGTTATGGAACTCGCTGGTACAACTGCCATATAGACTGTACACAAATCAAGCTTGGTGTTGTATTACGTATTGGTCAATGACGTTCGTAGTGTTTAAATATTCATATTATGGGCGAGGTTTATTGGGATCCCAACGGAAAATATCTTGGAGAAAAACAAAGTTGAAAGTTGCAAATTTTTCGACTTTCATGCCACCATTTGAAGTAAGATTAAAATAGATAAGCTAGTTATGTATGTCGTTATGGCATAGTGGAGTCAGTGAGGTTGAGAAAAACCATAGAAAAGGACGCAAAATGCTGCTTTAAGTCACGTGCTTTTCCAGATGTTATATGGAAGTGGAACAGTTAAGGATAAGTGAAAGAGTAGATGATAAGTGTTATGCGCATTGATAGCATGAACATACAGACAGACATACGGACGGAACGTTTGATCCACTTCACTTTCAAGCTATGTAATGCGACCCAAACTTGCAGGCCGTGAACATTTTCGGCGGTCCGCAGGCTTTTTTTTCAGACGTAACAAACTTTATTTAAACTTAGTTTCCGGAACTTGACGAGGAGATAGATACATTTATTTCTTAAAAATTTCGTCAATGATCCTAGATAGTTTTCATTTATTCTGAGCATCGATTCTGAAGGGTAGGGACCGTGGCTCAAACCTCATGAAAGATCCTGGGTAGTGGGACTAAATGTTGCGGACGGCTGCTCCAGAAATATTAGCATAAGTTTCACTCAGACAAATGCAAATGTGGCCAAAACATGTCAGCTTCTAATGATCGACTGGAAACTAACTAACAGAACCTGAAAGATAAATTTAATCACACAACAGAGAGAGGTGAAGAGATATTACCAAAACTGCATAATTTTATTAGTGTTATACGTCTTACAACCAAGTTACAGTTATGTAAATGACGGAAAGAACGAAAAATGTAAAAAAAAAATCGAAATGGTTATGCAACCATTTATACAAAGAAATTTACATTTGTTCTACTCAAACGGTATAGTTTCAGTCGTGTTGGCTACAGTAAAGTTAAATAATAGTTCAGAGTTTGAAATTCGGCTCTGGGATATAGATGAGTTGTGCTTTCGTTTTTGTTCCAGAAGTCAAGTTATTCATTGCTTTGGCTATTCCAAAGTAATAAATAAACCACTCCACTTTAATATGGTTTATGTTTCGCTATTTAAGACTTCGGAGAAATAATAATATCAAATTAAATAATTGTCAATCTTGGATTATTTTATGCGATTAGAGGTGTTTCTGTTGATTTAAATTCATGATTGTAAACGATAAAATTCCTCATCCATTTCCCTATAGTGGTTCATATATTTTTTGTACAAACCCAGTCGATAGCTGTATAGCAATTTTCATTTGTAGAAATCCATTCCCTAAGTGCGCCATAAAGATTCAACCTAGTCTAAGTAATTTTCAATAGATTATTATACTATTGGTGTTATTATGGAAGCTCTCATGTCATTACGTCAAACCAAGAGAAAGAAAGAGAGATGTACTTATCGTACAGTTATCTGACTATAACTTGGGACGAATATGAACTTCTGGTCAGTGACCCTTCCAGTTTCAATGGCATAACAATTTAGACTCGGGTTACAGTCTGCATATGCATGGGGTAGCATATAAGTGCACATATTACCTATCAATCGCAGAATTAAAAACAAATAATTTACTATGGTTATATCAGCCTTTCTATATATCTGACATGCACACATAATTCGCACACATAACGTTCCCAGTGTTATAGACATACTTATTCACCTCGGCGTTCCAAGCTAAGCCTTATTATGATTTGAAATGACAAAACAATGGAATCCAAAGCTGAACCCACTGATAACAAAGATACGATCATATTATACGATGAAAGCGTAAAATAGTTTGTTGACATTTAATTTGCTATTATGACGTATCCATGAGACAGTTCAAATGATGCACTTTCCAGGACATCTCAATAGTATGTTTCAAACCGACCACGGCCTTGAATAACAATCGTTTATACAGTCTATTTGGTTATCTGCCGTCCCCCCCCCCCCCCCACTTTTTTTGCCGTCCCCCCCCCCCCCCCACTTTTTTCCTTACCTTTTAGCTCAACAGGACCCCGAATCGAGCTCCAGGCAAGCTTAGGATAACTAATTTTTTTGTTGCAGAAAATAAGATGAAAATGAATTATTCCCATGTGCTTTGAGTAAGATTGCAATGAAAGTGGAAATTAATCACTCGAATGGCAATGGCCAACTTGAAGTAATATAAAACTTGACAAAATTTTGATAAGCGGACGAAGAGGTGTCTCTGTTTGCTAAAATGGCAATAAAGGCTACGATTTGAGATCCAAAGCCCGCAATAAGCGGAAATGAATTTATGAATACTCAATATTTGATAAAATTGGAAAAAAATACTGAAGAATTGGTTCAAAGCGGGGGTTGAATGATATATAGGTTGGGTTGGTATATTTGGCAGGCCGCGCCGGTGAAAGTAACTTAAGAGTTTCTCCAAATTTGATTTTTCATAGTCACTTCCTTTCAAAAGACACAAACATAGGTCATGTAATGTCTTTATTAGAGTTTTTTGATACATTCATGGTAATTCGTATAATGAATGACATAATTACATTCTATATCTAAAAGTAGGCCATGAAACTCGTTTGAAATGTATGTTATAAGCACAAGCCAAAGTGATCCTAATCTGAGTCATAATGAATCCCCGGATGTAGGGACCTATAGTAATCCATAGGTAAAGGTTATAATCTCTGCTGTTTTGTGAAACGGCGATAACTGTTCACTAAGTAGGACTGACTTGACTTTACTGTAGTATTATAGCTGGTTGGTAGTGGTAACGTATGCAAATTCACAGAATTTGCATAAGTAAGTAAGTGTATCGTTGGTAAGTGTATCGTTGTGTGCAATAGTTTCAATATACATCTACATATAGTATCCCTGTCTGAAATCTAAAAACGATGTGTCAAAATAAATATGAAAAAAATAGTCCAAGTTTTCTTTAGAATGTAACCTTAAAGTTCATAAAGTAGGCGGGAAATGAGTGATATGGCAATTGTAAGGGTTAGCAATTAAGTGTGGTGGACAATCTATAAGATAGAGGAACAGGAGCTAGTCAACCGTCGCTGGTTATACCTAAATACATTTCTTCCACAATTATTTGTGCAGGGGTTTAAAGATAACGGTACCTTAATTCAAGAACGATGTGTACCATTGCTTATAGTACATGCAATATTTTTACTTCCAGTTTGAAATGGACAAAATAAATTGACAAATTAAGATCATACTGAAGGACGTCTATAGACAAATTCATGAAAACAGCAAATTGCCTCACAAACTGACAGAACTGTAAATAAAGTAACTTTTCAAGGATACTTTCTACTTTAATCTAAACCAAGGGTTCTAAACTTATCATTCTAAACCTAGTAAACCCTGCAGCAGGGAAGGGAAGGATGGGTGGAGTGGGAGGGTGAATTATGATTTATTTGTATATGTCATAAACTTTCATTTGGGTTCTCAAATGGGTAATGCGACTGTTAAATAAGTTTAAGAGCCCTTGATCTAAAACACAAAACTGCAGTTACTGGTACACACGCATATGCTCTCTGTTATACTAAAGAGATTGAATTTGAAGATGAAGAAGATGCGACTTAGAAGCAAGGCAAGTGACAATCTCTATGTGTATAAGTATAACAAATTGATGTCATTCAGATGATATACATTGTAAATAAAATTCATGATAATACATTATTCGGTTCGTGAATTACACTCATTGTATTTCCACGTATCGTTAGTTGGCAGTCATCTTGACAGGACATTGAAAGACTACATTAGCCAATCAGAAGCAGAAGCTAAGTGGAACATTCAAACAAAAGAAACTATGAAGTACTCTAATCTGTTTACTGTTCACTAGACAACGATTCTTGCTCTAACTATTGAACTAACCAACTCTTTATGAAACACTTACAAAATAGTAAAACAAATCATTTTTTTGCGATTCAATTTGAAATCCGCCACACATTAAAGCTTAGTTTATTTAACACAGCTACCGCTTAAGTCGTTTGAAATCCAATAGTTTCTATTTAAAGCAGATAAAATGCTAAAGAGCAAATAATTTATCTTTAAGGTTTTAGACATTGAAAATATGATTCGTTGTGACTTCCCTCGCGAAAAGTATAAAGAGGGAATGGGATACTGGGAAGGGGTGGACGTTTTCTTTAACCTAATCCAAGAAATTTGCATAGCTGTTGGTTTTTGCAGAGACTTGTATGTTCCTGCATGTTTATTAATGGAGACACAAACTCTAACAGTACCTTCACTTCGTCCACACAGCAATGAAACGTCTCGCTCCGATTAGAAAATACCCTATAGTTCATGGAGTGGAGGTGTTAGCTCAGTGGAGTGTTAGCTCATAGTGTTAGCTCTAAGAGTATTAGCTCAGTGGTTAACGCCGGTGCCTTCCAATCATAAGGTCCCCAGTTCGAGTCACTCCAAGATTAATGTTTGTCGTCCAGTTACAGAGTTGTTGACAATTCATAATCATGGACGTTAAATAAAAATCTAAGAGACTGACTTCGGTCAGCTTGTTCCTGCTTGCAGGAGGATCTAAAATACATACATACATACCTGGTAATTAACAGTGTTGACCCTGAAATCGATACTATGCATTACATCATGTTAAGAGCTTATTGATTTAGATGTAGTATTTGCAAAACCCATTTTACTGGGTTTTTTTCTTAGCTGCTTTGGGAAGTTGTTGAGATATTTCCATAAGTATCTATAGCGTCCTCTCTTACCGATGCTCATATTTCATTCCCCCTTCTCCTCCCCTCTCCTCCCTCCCCCTCTCCTCCCCTCCGTCCCCTCCCCTCCCCTCACTCTCTGATGATAAAGCAAAAAGGAAGACGGATGATGACTTGTGCTTCATATGGACAGCCGTCCTTATTGAGAACAAATTTGAACGGAGAATAAATGTGAATCGATAATGAAGCAATGAATGTTTACTAACAGCCCAGCTATGGCGCAATGATTGTAACATTAAATAGCAGAAATAGCGGTGATTGCATCATATCTAAATGGTATATGCAAGTATTTAATGTCACGAATAAAAATGACTACTTGAAAAATGTTATAGGCAATTCGCCATTCCGCAAAGCTTCGTTATATATATATATATATCTATAAATTATGGTATGAAAACGGAAAACTTTCTAAGAATGAATAAACAGAAAATGTGAAGAAACGTAAGCAAGAAAATGTGGAGAAAAAGTAAGAACTGAAAGAATCTATAACATTTAGTCAAAAAGTAAATAAATCTATGAAACTTCTAAAATCTACAATAATTATAGTTATATACTAAAAAGATAAACCAAAAGATACACAAACACTTGACAAAACTTACAGAGCAGTAGTTCGGAGGGCGAAAGAACTTAAAATAAAAGATAAAAATGCAGAAGTGTGGTGATTAAGTGTAAATTAATTAACAAAAAAACAAAAAAACAAAAATGAGTGCAACTATATGTCGATTAAATAAATGGTGTCGAATATAATAGAGAAAAGTGCAAAAGAAATGAAAAGTGCCAATATACGTTAGTCGTAACTGAAGCTTGATTTTTTGGTTATGCAAATGTTATTAAAAAACAAAACAATATCAGACAATTACGTCATGATAAGAGTAAAACAAGATTTATGCCAAGGGGGTGGGGTGTGGTGGGGGGGGGGGAGCTTCCACACTTTTTTTTAACGGATAAGGTGGGTTCTGAAGTCGTTGAAACCGACACCTAGAAAATAAAATAAATTTGAGACATGAAAATAAGGCATATTTAGGCTACATATTAGGTTTGCCCTCAAGATGTTTGTAAATAACTACATTCAAACAAGGAACCTCCTGGATGCACGACTGGCGTTCAAATTTAAAATTCCAACTTTGCAAAAAGAGTACCTGGTACTTGTTATCTGGTATTAGTTAATATAGGATATAGTTGCCTATAGATAACATTTGACATTGCGGAAATTCAACGGTATGCTGGAAATGACGTCATTTGCGGGAAAATCATGACGTCATACCTGGTTTAGTCACGGGATAGTCAAACAACGGCAAGAAGGTATCCTCATCTAGAGCATTCGATATTTCATTCTCGCTATTATAATTCTCTGTCGGGCTTTAAATATTATAGCATGGCGGAGGGGTAGGAATGAGTAGGGGGGGGGGGGGTTAGGGGATTTCCAATAACAGTACAGTTTCACTGACACATTCATTTAAGATCTAAATTTTTAATCAGTAAAATCACAGAAAAAACACTGTTTTGCAATAATTATATGGCCCAACCAAGTTGATAGTTTCCTAAAGCATTTCAGTGTCATCGCTCACGTTTCTTGTAATTTTGTTTATTGACGATAATTTCACTTATATTCCAACTTTTGTATCTTTCGAAACGGAGTATGTACTTGCTTGAAATATCAATCGTTTTGTATATGTCTCCTATACAGTGTAATTCGTGAAGGTGAACTAATTCCTTTCTCATGCTTTTAATTAATGAAATAGTGTTTATGGAGAATGACGTCATACATTGCTGGTATATCGAAACGACCATACGTCAAGATATTAATTCCACTCTATGTAAGTCGATGGTCTATGATGTCAGGTTAAAATTTCTTCTGTGAGAAATATACCTCTGCAATTATTTGTGAAACAGTAAATGTTGATGCTCGAAATAATTTCCCTGGATAATCTCTTCACCAACTAACGGCTCTTCACTCCTTTAAAGATAATCAGTTCACCATTTTCAATAGCTTAAAAGGAAGGCAAAATAATAATCTGGCCAAGCTTACAATACTAAACTGTCTATCAATTCTTAATAACAGTAGATTTTCCGTATGGAAACACTCCGTTTTTCATTAAACAAACTTTCCTTTTACCAATTCAACCTGTCGCGCACATAATCATTACTAAATGCTCTCTACGTCTTCAGGAATTCCAAAACCTAGGTATTTATCACTATTTTTCATTGAAGTTTTCGATAAGTGGGAATAATTGACTTTAAACATCCCGAACAGTTTCTGTTTATTTGATGAAATTCCTCTCAAAATGAACAGAATGAAATTACAGCCTTTTGAGGTTTACCTGAGTTTATTAACTACTAAGAAGTTTTACCTCTGGGCCTTTCATGTTACAAAACCAATAAAAGTAGGCCAGGTTCTTTCTTCTCTCGTTGATTTCGGTTGTCCTTTTGTCTTTAAGGAATGTAAGCCATTTGATACTCAGAGATACAATTTGTGTTTATGAGTCTGAAGTACCCTTTTTTCTCTATTTTCCATTACATTTACTATAGGTTACGGGGAAAAAAAATCAATTTACCTTTTTTTCTCGTTTTTATCTTCTACATTTCTTATATGCATGAATATCAACCTTTAAGTGTAATCAATATAAACTTTGAAAGTTTAGACCCGACAGGAGAGAAAGTCGTTTTTTCTTTCTTTCTTGATTCTGGTTAAACATGTTTCATGTTTTCTCAGTTTTCTGCTTAAACGCCCCTTTTAGAGTCAAGCAATTAACCAACTTCCTGTGCACAACTTTCGCTAATGAAATGTGACAATCATTTTCTGTATATACAAATGGACTTAAATGGAACCCGTCGATTTATACTCCTACATTCTGTGAACATATCAAACGCAACATAATGATCTCAAATATAGAGTTAGCTGATGACGTCATCAATTTGTCTTTGACGTCAAATTCTTCGCTTATAGAACACGAAGGCGTTATTCATTCCTTGTTTAGGAGAGTTTGGTAGATGTTATGGTAAGTGAATTTTTTTGGGGGCGGTGAGGGGGGGGGTGGGGGAAATCAAAGGTTACCGTGGTAATATTCCAAAGGTTAAAAGTGGACAATTACTGTTGTGGGTGACACCCTTATGACGGTTCCTGCTCGCTAAGAGTGTTAATCGAGAATATATAATATCGTCAAATTGGGTTTCATTACGTTGTACCTGTATCTATATCCCATATTCTTATAAAAGGAAATCAAATGACATTGTTTTAGAAGATCTGAAGGAAATTGCTCCTATCCTTGATTTAACTGTATCTTGTCCGAGGAGGTTGTACTGTCCTATGGTTTTACCCAAAACTATACTAAAGCACCCTAGGACATATTTCGATAGTGTAAATAAGAAACTAAGTTTACCAAGTTTACCTTCATAAAATCAGGATGACTGGCTATAAAAAGCCTCTGGTATATTTTGTTTTCATCTCATGGTTATATTCCTGCTGTTACATAACAAACATACTCCTTTTAATTTTGGAGTTAAACCATGGCCGCAAAATATATTTCACCAGAATTTATTATAAAAACGCCTTACAAAATACCCCTCTCCCACACATCCCAGTTTTTAGTTAAACAATAGTCTTACAATCAATACGAAGTAAGCAATACCCGGAGCCATAGCTTGGATAAAAGTTTGTCTACTATTTCAGTATAAGTTTGGGCCAAATAAAGATACTAATCATAATAAACTACAGCCGAAACAAATTGGGTGTAACTTATCCATCAACTAAAAACAAAACAAAACACAAACACCAACAAAACAACATCATATCGACAACAACAACAAATCTCTCTTGAATAAATACTCAGATTACAATCATACAAAATTATCAATATTTTTGGAATGAATTGGTTCTGAAACATTTTTAGTTTTATTGGAGGAAAGATTCATGTTCTAATATCTTCTGATTTTTAACGGCCTCGTTTCTATATTAGTTATAAACCTGGATTCTTACTAGAAAACAACTTTTGCCAAGTACGAATGTGGGACTTGACCATGTTATTTGCCGTAGTAAGCGTGTTGAGAATACTTTCACAAAATGTTCAATCATTTTGGATTGCAGTACATTACGGCTATATTTCAGATCTTGTACAACGCCCTCACTTTTGTAGTAAACTTTTCTTGAAAGTAATGTTGAATGTAATTCGAATGATTGGCGCAATACTTGATAAGAACGGGGAGTTCTTAGCAATTATAACCAACACGGTTAACGTGAGAAAAAATAAATATATATTTTGATAACATGAAGGAGCTATCGCTCAAAGGTGATATTTGTAGTAAAAATGAAAATATAATAAACCGTCAACAAAGAAATATTTTCTCATATAACTTCTAATACTCTATGTGTCTTTAAAAAATAGCTCAGAGTTGCTTCGAATTAACGTAGATAAACCGAATACTACAAAACATCACCTCATATTCCCAAATAGGAAGAGCTTTCTATTACTAGGGGGGGGGGGGGGGACGGGGGCGGTAACAGCGGAAAAGACCTTTACCAATTTTTCGGACAGTCCGTTACAATATGAATTCCTGACGTCACAACATGCTCCTACGGCTAAAGACTGCGTGAGCGATTATTTTATACAATAACTATTTTTTTCTCATCGCTTAAATCAGATAAGTAAACAGATTCCTGTACTTTTGATGTTTATTTTTGATGTTTTTTTTACAGAAGAAAGTTAAGAACTTTGAATTTTGCACTTAAAATCGAAAGTATTAGTAGTAAAATTCAGAATATTAATGAAACGAACATTGCAATTGATGACTTTTGATATTAGTACTAATTACATGCAAATAACAAACATGATATTTTTTGGGCAATTTTCCACTGTTATACGTTATTAATGACTCAGTAACCAAATTAACTACTTTACTTACGGAATTTATCAATATCAAATCAAAAAATGGTTATTTTACAATCAGAAAATAAAACCCAATTTAAATATCGAGGCACACTTGGGCTTAGACTGTTGTCCGAACTCAGCATGATTCTCATAAGACATAGACTGACTTGGAATGTAATTTAGGCCAAATAAAGCTTATATTATATTGCAATTTGGTACTTATGAAACGAAAGTCAATTTCCTTTTTTCATTTTGAATTCTGAAGTATGCAAATTTGATAAAGGGGCCAATGCTCTCTGACATTTATTGAGTTTGAATGATAATCTTTGTCTCATTCAAAGTAATTTTACTACAGAACTGCTGTTTGTAATAAGTTCCATAAAATGTTACCTAATCCATTGAGAGTACCAATCAACAAAATGAAAAAATAAAAATAAAAATCGTGTGGTGTGTAAAGGATGGGGTCGATGGTGAAAAGTGAAGGGTGGACCGGTGGAAAGTGGACCGGTGGAGGGTGGACCGGTGGAGGGTGGACCAGTGGAGGGTGGACTGGTGGACCGGTGAAGGGTGGAGGGTGGACCGGTGGAGGGTGGTGTGAAAGAATAAAGCATAAATGAATGAATAAAGAGCGCTACCATACCGGGTTTGCTTCAGCACTTATACACTCTAAGAAACGGTCTTTCGACAGTTGAAAGTTTACCTGGAAATGTCCGGAGCGTCTAACAATAGGAAGGGAGCAGAGTACCATTACTGTTAGTACAATGACCATCGCCCAACCAGTTAGGTATGCTGTCCCAGCAACAAAGTGTAAGCCCAAATCGGTAGCATTAGGGTTCGTCAGTAGTAGTTCGAAGACCTTGTCCGCAGAATCGGTTATAACGACTGTTAAACAAAAACAGAATCAGAAAAGAAAAGAAATTAAAGACAAAGTTAGAAATAAATCAAATGTTGGCGGATCAGCCTACACAGATACAAGGATAGATACACCCTCCCCCACAAAAAAAAAACACATATTAACAAAATAAATAATAAAAGGACGGATTTTCGTAGAAACTTGATGCGAGAAATGGCAGATTGGGTTTACATTTCGTAAAGTAAAGAAGATAACATCCTCTTGATTTCACTTACGAAAAGTACATCATAATTGCTTGATTCTACATCATTTTCCGTGTTATGTGGTTGGCAATACCTCTAACTATTCAGGGAATATCAGCCAGTAAATATTCACCAAATTCGCATAAAGCCTTGACTATATCAAATATCATATCAATTCTATCGACTCACACACCGGCAATGAGACCTTTTAGAACATGTCTTTTCCATTGCTTATATAATTATGCAGATATTCGGTACATTATTGATTATGGAACGGCTTTTGAGTTTGTATCGCGTGATTTAACTCGGAAAATACGTCAAAACACCCCAAAAGTCTGAATTGTTATATGGTATGCCATAAAATATATATGAAGATATGTTATCATTGTGTGTAATAATTAGTACATTAAGATTCTTACACCACCCCCTCCCCCTCCCCCCGCCCCCAATAAACCCCATCATCATATAAACAGAATTTATTATTATGGTTCCAGGAACCACCTTCAATCACATAAAAGAACAAACATGTTGAGAATATACGACGTTTAGATAAAATCAAGAGCCAATACTTAGTCTGTGTGTCGAGAATTCAGTTTCGCAATTTTTTTTTATGGAAGCGAGGCAAACGAAGCATAGCTTCACATTGAACGTGTGCGTGTTGATGCATGGTACTCGAATATGCTGTAGATCAGGATGTACACATGTGTCTGGTACGGACGTGCAGTACGCTCTACATCATCATCATCATTTATATTGCTTTGCAATAAAATTTGTCTTTACGCGATTGGGGGTTTGAACCCACGTATCTTACATAAACTATTTTAAAATATTTTATTGATGTAAAATATGATATATTATATACAATGTATAATATATTATACTCTACCAATGTAATGCAGCCAGCTATATATCTTATTGTTTAAATGCATTAAAGTACATTTCTCTTTTCTTATACAGTTACTATCGGTCATCGAATGTTCAAACGAAATCTAGGACAAGTGATTTGTTCACGTACTATATTGAAATTAAGTTCAAAATTGTACCAATAAATATGGCGCCCTGAATTCTTCTGCCTTATAGGTAAAAAACGACTAATATACTATTACAAGGTAACTTACCATACATGATAATTAAGACCCATGATATGTCTAAATACAAGCTACACTAGCATATATTAACTTTTACAGATAACTTCATTACACATTTAGTTCGAATATCTCATTCCATATCAAGAAAGCTAAAAAATTGTTGGAATTGAACCACGTTTTCTAAGTGAGATATAATCTATGGCCAATTTTCCAACCCAATATGAATTTCAAATTGAATTAGGAACTCAGGCCTCATGAAGATTGATTGAAATGTCACATGACGTGATTCTGTTCCCGTGAACTCATTTCTGGACAACACCAGGGAGAACTATGAAAGATATAGAGGCCTCTATATCGCACATATGCGTATCAGTTTGGTGAGGAGGATTTATATA
>JAIPMN010032969.1:0-15621 GCA_020650975.1 Apostichopus californicus
CTCCTGACCATCAACAGTCTACAGAAAGATTGTGTAGATCCTAATGCAATGATAAGAGGTTTGGCCTTGAAGACCCTCTGTAATATCAGGTTTGTAGTTTTCTCGTTAAGGAATTATTTTACTAGTCCAGTATTAACAAAGTCAATGATTTTCCTAATGTATCTATTTGTACCAAATGTTATCACATTCTAAACTGCTTTCATCAGCTTTTCTGATGCTGTATTTGCTTCCAGAACTGCTTTTAATTTGTGCTGGTCAAAATCTAGATCCAGTTGAGTCATTGTTTGATTTGTGTTTTAAGGGTTTTGTCTGGCTGTGACTCAAACTGAACGTCGTTAAGATTGTCCCAACATCAATGTTGGTTGTCTAGCAAGATTGCTGTGTAGTGAATAATATGCCAGTTTAGCTTTTAATGTAACCAGCAACTTCAGAAATGTGAGGTAATGAATCCAACTGATTTTAGCCAAAACCCTCCACAAAAAACAAATCAAAATCTAATAGAGGAGCATGGTTTGTTCAACATCTGTCAGCTGTTTAATCCATTATGTTTTCTACTTCCTAGGTTACCTGAATTTTTAGAATATTTGAAAGGGCCTTTACTTTCTGGAATGAAAGACAGAAGTCCTTATGTCAGACAAATCGCTGTCGTGGGCTGTTTGAAGGTGCACAAACTGCAACCAACTTTTGCTAAAGGTAAATTTGGGACAGTATTCAAAGGTCACCTGTTCAAATCCTTTTACTAGTCAATAATTCTTTACTCATTTCAAAATGTAGTTAGAGTAATTCCTAGTTGGCTTGTGTTCAGGATTTGCTTGAGAACATACTACAGAATGAAAAGAATTTCTTGTTGAAATTAATATATCAAAGCATCACATACTTAGGTATCAGTTTGGGTTGATTTTGTTGTTGTTGTTTTGTTTGAATGTTAATTGAAATGTTTCCATTGTCACTCAAACTTACCAGCTTTATGATACTGACTTTCCTTTACGTCAATCAATCATATTTGTCTTTCCTTCTTTCTAAGATCACAACATCCCAAACTTTGACGAGCTGTTGTATGATTCTGATGCGGGAGTGGTGGTCAATGCTATCAAAACCTTCTTTGAGATGAGGAAAGATTCTGGAAAAGATTTCAGTTTGAAGCAAAAAACTGCAATTTATCTCTTAAACAAGTATGTTTGCACTTTTTCTTTTTCGTTTCAGAGAAAAGGAATAATCTTAATTATCCTTAGAAAATTGTAGTTTTATTGAACTTAACGTGACTCCAATGTTGAAGTTTAATGTGACAGAACTTGTCAGCGACACAAAAATATGTTTATTTTTAGTTTGTTGGCTGCAATTAATGCCAAATACTTTGTCTGAGTGACAAAATGTTTGGAAGAACTGTTATTACTTGCAAATTATATTTCATTTAACATCTTGTATGATCATAGATCGAATCTTATTTGCAAGTAATTTGTTTCTTATGAGTTTTGAGTAACATTTCTGTTTATTCCTTCCCGGTTTTAGGTTACCTCATTTTAACGATTGGGGTAAAGCCACAGTCTTACAATTACTGCTGGCATATCAACCACACAATGAGGAGGAAACTCTTGATATTCTGGTGAGTGTATCCATTTTTAAGTAGTTTTGGGGCCATTTTGGTGTTTCTTAATCTGCATGATTGCTGTTAGTCAAACATATTCTGTTGTCCATGATCTTTTCATTCAGTGGATAAAAACAGTTAAGGTTTACTTTTGTCTCATGACAACTAATTACTTTATCCCACATTTGACACTTTTAAGACATTTTCAATCGCCTAAGCCTAATTGATCCGCAATTTGAGGAAGTATTTGAAAACCATTTCTAATAATAATTTTGTTTTCTTTCTGGATGATTTGTTAACTTCCAGCATTTAACTTACTTCTATGTGCCTTAAAAATTGCCTTACAAATCATTGTTGACTGGACTTTTATTTCTTTTCGTTGCCACTTTGCAACTTTTCCAAGATTCCATACCCGTTGGCTATGTTCAGAGGAGTTTGATGTCCGTTTCTTTTTCAATTTTACTTTATTCTTGTCCAGGTGAGCAGCAAAAGTCTATCAAGGTGTTCATAATTAGAAGTTTGGATTATTTGCAAAGGAAATTTACAATGTAGACGATTTTGTTTAAATTATTTTTCAGAATTTACTGGACCCTTTGCTTCAGAGCACAAACTCTAGTGTGAGTATCGCTGCTGTTAAACTTATGTTGCATTACACCGACAAGATGCCCGAAGTTCAACGGGATATCTTCAAAAAGTTGAGAGGTGAGGAGATAGTCAAAACAATTAAAGAATCAATATCCAGATATCTGAATTGGCAGATAATCAATATATCTATCACAGTTTTTGCTAATTGGTGGTATTGGTGAATATTTATCTTTCATGGAGACTTTCATGTGTTAATTATTCACACAGATGTGGATATTCTCTGCTCTTATAAACATAATGAATGAAAGGTTTAATATTTAATAAATATCACCATGCAATAAATCATTCTATAACACTGTAAAAGGTAATATGACAAACCACCATCGAGTACCACCATAACATAACACCATTCAATACCACCATTTGATAATACAATTTAATGACACCATAAAATAACACCACTTAAACTTTTCAGTGGAATAATATGGCATAAATGGCATAATTGTCTTTGATTTTAGATAGTTAGTATAGATGTTATGAATATGCATAGACTAACCATGAAGTCAGTGTACCACATTCCCACCATACCATATTACATCTCTATCCTCTAATGTACTAAATTTGTATGACAACACTGAGCAAATGAGAAGTTACAGTAAAAACTGGATGATTGGACTGTCTATTTAATATTAGAGTAATATAGTTTCTAGATCTGGTATCATTCAGTGTTGAATAACTTCATAACATAACACCATGCAATAAACCATTCTATAACACTGTAAAGGTAACATGACAAACCACCATGGAGTACCACCATAAAATAACACCATGCAATACCACCATTCTATAACACTGTAATGGTAACATGACAAACCACCATGGAGTTCCACCATAAAATATTACCATGCAATAAACCATTCTATAACACTGTAAAGGTAACATGACAAACCACCATGGAGTACCACCATAAAATAACACCATGCAATAAAACCATTCTATAACACTGTAAAGGTAACATGACAAACCACCATGGAGTACCACCATAAAATATCACCATGCAGTACCATCATTTGATAATACCATTTAATGACACCATAAAATAACACCACTTAAACTTTTCAGTGGAATAATATGGCATAAATGGCATAATTGTCTCTGATTTTATTTCACTCGTGGATTCTTGGTGACACATCCTTTT
This sequence comes from Apostichopus californicus, assembly GCA_020650975.1. NCBI lineage: Eukaryota > Metazoa > Echinodermata > Holothuroidea > Aspidochirotida > Stichopodidae > Apostichopus > Apostichopus californicus. The sequence continues at coordinate 3,369 of JAIPMN010032969.1, forward strand.
GATTTCTGTGTAAATACGTTTTAAATACGTTTTACGTAATACGTATAAGTAAGTATTTACCAGCTTAACAATCATAAATGAAAAAACATTACAGTAATTATCATGTTCATTTTGTTTATTCTCTAACAGGTATTTTGGTGAATTTACTGACACATGAACAAGGAGAGGTGGTCTATTTTTCACTGTGCCACCTCCAACAGTTGCAGAAGAATTCACATGTAAATTTGTCGAAACATTACAAGAAACTGTTTTGCAGGTAAGACTTAAATACGTCCCATGAATGAAGATTCTCTTAAGACATTTCTTAGATTAAATCAAGACACAAGACTTACTGAGCAATTAGCATGTGTAAGTTCTTAAACATGTGCATATGTATGATATCCAAGTTTAATTTGCATATAAGACTCTGATACAAAGATGTTGTTGACACCAATTGATTTGGTGAATTTCCTGCGATCACACTGAATTGATGCGAAGTAAGATCTTCATAGCTAAAGTTTGTACATTTCCTGCTTTCGGCACTAGGGGCTCATTAAAAGCCAACTTTGTAATCACAAAGATAGCTTAAATATGAGTTTGTTCTATTTGTGCACAGATACAATGAACCAGCTCACATCAAATGCTTGAAGATAGATATATTGGAAATGATATGCAATGATAAAAACTGGAAGGATATTCTGGAGGAAATCAAGTAAGTTATTTTTTCTTATTAATTTTGTTAACATAGTTCACATTGCCAGAATTGCTATTAGCTTACTGTTGCATTGTCTGTCTATATCACATTCAACCCAGAATATATTCCTTTGAAATATAAAAAAAATAGCTTTCAGTAGCTGTCCAGTTTTACAAGTTTTTCAATTGATCTTTCATGTAGTTTTATTATTTCTTCTTTCAATTAACACCTAAAATCACTACTTAAAATCACCACTTAAGTTAGTAACTGCTTGGCTCATGCGGGCATGTTATCCTTCGTTGCTCACACATGTTATCCTTGGTGGCTCACACATGTGGCTCTCCCCGCTACAGCTTGAACAAGGGTTTTGGCCTCTGTGGCTCACATATGTATTTAATTATATCATCTCTAGATCCACATCTCCGTCTCAGCTAGCAGAAAATTGCAAATCTCAGCTTCCTGAATGTGGCAAACTGTGAGGCAAAGTAACTTTGCAAAATCTCCAAAATGGATGAATAAACTTATTAAAGGCATTGTCAGCTTCACGCAGAGAACTTATCATATCCAGTGGTAGTAACGAAAGTAATGCCTTTAAGAATGAATAGAGATAATTTGATATTTAAGGTAAACAGCCTTTCTCTGTTTCTTTGTTAAGTTATGTTACCTTCTCTGGTAGTAGCAGCATACCTATTTGTTAAACTTGATAGTTTCATTAATCCCTAGATTAGTGCTGCCTTTTTACACCGTGACATTTCTTAAAATTATGATTACAGTTCCCATTGTCTTGACCTTTCACCTGAAGTGTCAGATAAAGCCATTTCAGCAGTCGCTGCCATAGCAACCAAGAAAGAGAAGTATTCTACGCCAGCTATCAAAATATTACTCTACTTATTGGAGGTGGATCGAGTGGCTGGCTGTGCACTCAGTGCCCTCAAAGGTAACCTGGTCATGCTTCAACACTTACACAGAAACACCATTAGAGTATTGACCTAGTGGGGTGTAATGTGGCATGCCCAAAGGGGGATGGGGGTGGAATGCATGACATCATGTCCCATCAGCAGTTCACCGAAATGGTTCAGTTGAGGGAATTTTTCTTTCATTTGATATCTAAATTTCTTTTTCTTGTGAGAGGGGCAAGACTGCCCCTTACCTAGAAGATGGCTTCAATGACCACAGGGCAGCACCCTGTACTTTATCAAATTCCTGAATTTGCCTCTGTCCCTCTCCCAGGAAAGATTTAGTCCCCTACCTTAGTCAGTCTGGGACATTTTGAAGTTATTATTGTTTATTTAATACTGCGATCTTGCATTTTAGAGTTAATTAAGTAGCCATAACTTATAGGGTCGCCAGTAAAGAAAAGAATTTGGTGGGCTATAGACATAGCTATACCTTTAGTGTTAAGAACATGGTGGGCTATAGACATAGCTATCCTTTTAGTATTAAAACATGGTGGGATATAGTCAAAGCTACCCCTTAAGTGTTTTATAAGAGCATGGTGACTATATCACCTCTTCAGAGTAGATTATGGTGAGGTGTTAATGAACCAAACATTCATGACTCGTTTCTGTCTCAGAGTAGCCCAAAAATGCTATAGTGCCTGTTAAAAGGACTAAACAATTAGTGATTCCAGACTTGCTAGATATGCTAAAATGGCCACAGTACAAGGAAAATGCACAACACAATGTGAGGTTTGCCCTTCAGAAATCTTTTTAATCTCTCTTTTTCAAAATAAATATTGAGCTGTAAATATTTCTTCTTTTGCAGACTTATTAGATTCGGAGCCATTTGAACAATTCATCTCAGATGTTTTTGAGGCGATCCCATTGCTGTGGTCAAGGGTGGAGGATCAGAGGGGGAAGGTTGCTATGTTATGGATCATAGGAGAACATGGAAAGGTAAGTGGTCACTTTGGACATGCTATGGTAAAGATCATGCACACTCCAAAGGTGACTTGTTGGTTTATTTCATTCTGTGTCACAATTGACCAGTTTGGATGTTAAAGTATAATAAGTTTGATGTTAGAATATGTTATCTGAAATACCAAATAGCTCAGTTGATCAGGCAAAGCCTAGCATTAAAGTAATAATAAGTGGCTTCATTATGATTGTGGGAATGTCAAACTACAGCCATTTAAAATCAGTTTGGTTTTTATACACTATCTACTCATTAACTGTTGAGATTGCTAATGTTCTTTTAAACACACAAATGCGTTTGCTCTTTGGTGAAACATTTAGATGTTTCACCCAGTTGGGATAACAAAATTTGTCATTTTCAATTCTGCTTCAAAGCAGCACTTTTAGTTAGAATATGGGCAATATCAGCATCCTGTTTCTCATAAATATAAATACAGGTTTACAATTTGTTTCTATTATTAATTAAAAGTGTGACAAAAAATTGCTCTATGGAGTGGTACTAATAAAGCTTTACAGAATTGTCAAAACTGGCTGGATATTTAAACTGAGCTTTGCTGAGTTGTCAGTGGGTGAGATGAACTAATGTGTTGTCTGGCAACTACAGTTATCCTTGGGTTTTGTCCCGAATGGAAACCTCTTCATATAAAATGAGAGCCATATGTCATACCTAGCATTGGTCATTAACCAAACTTTGCTATTTGGATGACTTTAAAATTCCACATTCTCTGATTCATAGTCTGCCAATGGTTGTGTTTTAAGCTTGCTCTAAGGTGAAGTTATGCAGACAGCTCACAAATACTTTATTTTTGCAGAACCTCCCTGATGCTCCATATCTGCTGGAGTCGATGATTGATAATCTGGAAGATATTCAGCGCCCTCTAATCCTGAGCAATCTACTGACGGCTACCACTAAGCTGTTCTTCTCCAGACCAGCTGAATGCCAAGATATGCTGGGAAAACTTTTGGAGTTTTGTGTAGGTGAGTGCTGTAAGCACCGGGTTACCGTACGATTGGATATCTTTAAACATTTTCCTTTTCTTGTCTATACTTCATAAGCCAACGATGGTATCTTGTTCCTCAGACTGTAAACACCTCGTCATGGTTCATGGAATGTGATATTGTAAACAGTCTTGTATGTTTTTTGTATGTAAAGTGATTTTTTTTTCTTTTCGCATTTTCAAATTCCCAAACAGAAAGTCAAGATGATTTGCATTTAAGGGACAAGGGTCAAATTTACTACCGACTTTTGAGTGAAGATGTAAATATGGTAAGGATCTTAAAAATATTAATAAATTCCTGCTCTTTAAATATGAAAACAACTGATAATTTTGACTCGTTTTCAGATTCACTGATGACTCCAAATTATTCAAACTTAACAGTAACCATATTATCAGATCTATCTGTCATGTCAGAGGTTATTTTTTTAGCAATTGAAAATAACACCAACTTTCCTGTTAATTATATGCAATTAATAGAGAAATCAAAATCCTGTTCAGAGGTTGCATTAAACAGCCAACTAAGGGCCTTGATCTGGAATGAATACTACAGATTTAAACTTAATTTGAAAATGGCATTGTTTTATTTTCTTTCTTTTGAAGGCCAAAGAAGTTATTTTTTCAGCAAGAACTCAAGACGACCAACCATATGAAATTATATCAGAGAAAAATTCACCACCAATTCTCAACTCTGTGAAACTATTTGTCAGTGAGTAATATTACTGTTACTATATTGAATCAACCTTTGTCAATAAACAGATAGATCTGGAGAAATATTGAGGTAAAAATACAGGTCAGTTCTTTTTTGTTGTGATGTAAGATGGTTGTCAGAGGGAGCTGTGTGGTTGGCATACACAGATGTCCTCAGTCCATCCTTACAACCAACTCACAGACAGGGGGTATGCTCTTTGTTTAGATGTAGCCATATCTGCGAATTCCTTTATTTTTGTATTGACGTTGACTGGAGATGATTAAAAGCTAAGTCTTTTGATTGGAGCATATTTCTTGTATTTGGTGGTCCAGGTAACCTGTTGTGTCACCACCTATTCCCTGCAGACAAATCAGGTACTTCTAGATTTTTGGAATTAAACAGTAAATTGTTGATCTTTATTCGTGAACAGATTCAAAGAAGAAATGGAAGATAGAAGATGATGAAGTCGTACAAGATCACATAACTCAAAGTGACATGACTGAAACATCGTCATCACCAGTAGAAGGTCAGCTCATCGATATAACAGCAGTTACGCAAGATGGAGAGGTCAAAGGTGAAAGTCCTCTTAGCCATCTGTCAAATGAACTGGAAGAAACTAGAGAATCCTTGGAAACATTGAGAGTACCGCTGTCCTCTCTCGCCGACAAACCAGCAGAAGAAGAAACAACTGAATTCAGTGCTGAAGTGGTACAATCAGAAGGGGCAGAAGATGAGGGCAGTAGTATAGAATTAGACAAGTCATTTTCTGTGTCACCTGAGGAATTTGAATCAAAGTGGACCACCCTACATGCAATGTAAGTGACTTGACATAGGCCACCTTAGTTGTATCTCTAATGCCTCTTGGGACACTAAGATATAACTTGTTGTATAACTGTATGATTATGATGTTTAAACCATGGTTAGTTTAAATGCAACTATCCCACAGGTTTGCTAGGGTATAGAAAGTCCTCTTTGATGGTCATTTCCCTTCTTATAAATCATTTCGGGTTTCGTTTAATTGTGAGAGATTACTCAGGATATTAGTTAACGTGGACACAAGTTTTCTGACTGGAGGGAATCCACTTTAGGAAGAGGTGGGGTACTCTAGTGGTGTAGTACATTATATATGTTGTCATGCTGTTTCACCTCATAATTGGAGGGCTTGGACAAACCCCTACATGTTAAAGATCTCCCCATCCCCAGCTCTCCCTTACCTCTATCAAAAGGCCTTTCTACTGCTGGCCCTCATTTTGTTGTCTTTTGTGATATTTGTTGTGCTAAATTTTTGAGTTACTTATTATGATTTTCCTTTGTTTCAGTGAATTGCGATCATTCACAACAAACCTAAAAATCACAGCTCTTCTTGATGCTCTGGAGATTGAAGGCATCAGTACAATGGCATCAACACCTGAAGGCACCTTTCCATGGAGGGCTTTCTTGTTTGCAAAGGTTTGTAATGACTTTATCAGCTCTCTTTGTTTATGCAGTTTTGTTAGTTTTATGCAAATACCAGAAAATCAGTATCACTGTATAGTTTGCAGGAATAGTGTAGTTCTACATTTGAACAGAAGCTGTTGAAATTTCAAATTTTACAGAATTCACTAAATACGGAAGTCTTAATTGTTGATTTCCTGATCGAGTAAGCAGTCAGTGGAGAGTGACTTGTATATTGGATTTGTTTTGGGAGACTTTGGGAAACCATTTGCAGCTGTCTTGAATTCACACCACTTTGAACTTGCAAAATCAAACAGTTGTGGATGGACCATATTAAAGACCACATTGCATTTTTAGAACAGCATGGGTAACAGAATTTACAAATAAAAGATTAGCTGGCGAATGAGTGCCTCCAATAAGGAAAGCTTTTACAATTTTAATTGACACAATGACATTGATTTGAGTTGAAGTTTATTCATTTGTTTATTCATCCATCCATTTATTTATTTAGCTATCTGTCTGGTTTTATTTGTTATCTGGTTTTATTTTACAGGATAATAATTCTGAAGCTGTCTTTCTATTGGAGGTAGTGTTAAACAGTGAAGATGACGTTAGTGCAGACATAACCATGAAATGCACCACAGACAATTCATTTGCCAGAAGAGAATTTCAAGGATTTTTACAAGAAGTTATTTCACGAATAGGAAAATGAAGTGCCAAGTTGTCTGTCTGTCTGTTAGTGCAGACATAACCATGAAATGCACCACAGACAATTCATTTGCCAGAAGAGTATTTCAAGGATTTTTACAAGAAGTTACAGTATTTCACGAATAGGAAAATGACGTGCTAAGTTGTAGGACTGAAAAAGTGATCATTTTTGTTGAACTCGAAGGGATATTTGAAGCCATATTATACCTGCTGAGTGCTGAGCAGTGACTTTGAAGCCAGTTAGCACACTTCAATCATTGTAATTTATTCATTTTATGCAAAAGAATCAAAATAGGAAAGAAGGAGCCATCTTGCCCTTTGTGATAGAGGGCAAACTTTAGTAATGGCACTACGACTTAAAAGAAGTGACCAGAAATGTACGTCAGTATTGATCATGGCCATGCTAAAATAGCTAGAGGTCAGGTCCAATCAATAACTTAATTATTCACAGATATTGAGTCTTAAATTTGAAATGTCTGAATATTGAGATTTAAACTTGACATTTTAAAGTTGAAGAGTGTTATCTTAGATGACAAAATGCTTGAGACAGACTGTAAAATGGATAGGTAAAGTTAACCATTGAGTGACCATTATGTGAAATTAAAGCTATATGGCATTAAATTCTCATTTTAACCAGTTTTATGTCCTTCTGCTCACTTTATTTAGTAGCCAGTATTAATGGAGAAATCAGTTTACATGACAACAAAAGTTGTAAGATACACAAAGTTTAAGATATTGTAGTCTCATCCTTTAAATTCTTATACAAATTGAATAAATTATGCCACCTAAACATTGCAAACTTCTTTCTTCATTACATGAATTTTAATTTGTATGCTACAAAAAAGACCATGAAGTTTTTTATTACTTGAACTAAATAATTAAAGGAAATAATTAAATAATACTGACAAAGGTTATTTGATTCCCATTTCATTTATTATTAAGCAGCAACACATTTATAATTGAAAGATACCTAAGCAGAATAACCCTCATGTATGTGACAAAGCACATTATCGTATTTGGTCAGTAATTTTACAAAACCTCCCAATTTGATTATTCAAAGTAACAATGCAATTGGTCAAACTAAGGCGCCCTCCTAGATTATTTCACAAATATATTGTTCATAAGCGATTACGTCATCAAAATTGCTTCTCTCTGCTTTTCTCCATTTTGTTGCACAACATACTTTTTAGGTTAGTATTCATGCCATTCAAATAGCATATTGAATGTTTCATACTTAGTTCATTTCTTGAATAGGCCCTTGATTAGTCAAGGTGAACAATGGTGCTATGGTATGATATATTTACCATGAAATAGTATTGCAACATTGATCAACTAGCAATACATTTCAAAACGCTGCTTGAATGTAATATGTCATATTAATACCAAATAAAGTACTACATACTATCACTACATAAGAACATGTATGTCACATAATATTCACTTAAAATGCTGTGTGCATTACCATTAAACAGAATGTCTTATTTATTTGATTTGTAGTTACATAGCCTTTGTCCTGTGATAGATAAAATTTCCTTTTGAATTTTGACAAGTTCAAGTGATCTTAGTCTACATCAGACTAAGACCTTAAACGTTACATATATAAAACTATTTTGTTTCAGTTAAAAGTCTGAAGTACAAGTCGTAAATTGCAGTTTACAATTTTACCCAGAAATGATTCCTGATGACTGGAGTCATGACCAGTCATTTCTGCAGTACAAGGAGCTCTTTGAAAACTTTTCAATGAAACAAACAGAATGTGATCACATCTGACCCTTGACCTCAATTTTCTGAGGACCACCAAGAGCGCCATGGGACATCAATTATAATGAGCACCATCATGAATACACAATCTGAAAGACCCACAATTCAGTATTTATTATAACATTGGTCAATTCCCATGTAAGATATTGTGTAACCTCATGTTACTGTACTGGAAGTGAAATGCAAATGTAAAAAGCTTAAATGTACAGAAATAGTACCTTTTATTGAAAAATGGAGATATTTTTTATGTGAAGAATCGTCACATGGTTTTCATTTGCAAACTCCCAAACTACAAAGTTCATTGTTCCTTTAAAAAGGTCATCATGCTGAGAGCCACCAGGGACTTTACATGTTAATCTTGATCGCTAATTTAAGATGAGGGACTTTCAACAATTTGCAGCGCTGTCTGTATGTCCTCCAACTTGTTCAAATGTTCAGTATTAACATTTGTTTCTGACATATTCCTATCTTCTTCAAGGGCAGTTGTTGAAGATTTCCAGTTTCCAGTGAGTAGATTTATTTCAGAGTTCTTTGAGGATGTTTCGACACTGAATTTGGGATCAGTGAATGCTATGTTGATGAGAGCTTCGTCGGACTGCTCCGTCATTGTTTGGGTTGTCAATAATTCTCCACTGGTTTTTACCATGGTAGGAGCCATATTGGGTTTACCTGGAATATTTTGTCCTCCAGAGTCATTTAGCCTAAGTTGCAAATTTTGGTGAGCAGATTGGTTTTCACTCAACTCTGCTATGTTTTGGCTCAACTGCTGCAGAATTTTGGAAGCACTTTCAACAATATTAGTGTCACTGAGAATGTGGACTGCAGAGTCTGGATTGACATGGTCAGAGGAGGTTGATAAATTGTTGGTCACATCCTCTACCACTGTTGCTGCTGACACATCAAGTTCTCCCAGAATGACCGTCTCACCTGTTAGAGCTACATTATGGTTCGGTGTAAAGGCCTCAGTGTGGATTATATCTGTAGTTTGGCCCATGTCATAGTTTTCACCCAAACTTTGCAAATGACTGATTTTGAGCGAGTCTCTCACAATTTCCTCCGAGGGGATCATTCTGTGTACGACCTTCTTCCTCGGAACATCAAATATTCTGTGGACTGACGCTAGATGTTTACGTAAACCACCTCTATCGCAGTACTTTTTATCTACACACAATGAACAAACATATGGCCTCCTACCCTCATGTTTGCTCTTAACGTGACGATCCAAGTTGGCTTTATGGGCAAACGTTACTTTGCAAATCTGACAGACGAAAGCTCTTTCACCGGTGTGCACTGGCTGGTGTCTTTGTACATCTTTGCGAGCAATGAAACCTTTATTACAGATGTCGCAGTGATAAGGCCGTTCTCCAGTGTGTGATAATTTATGCATCCTGAGTTCCTTGGGATACACGAATGCTTTATTGCATAAATCACACTTATGAGGGAGGTATTTATCATGGAATGCTTTTTGGTGTGTGAGCAAGCCACTTCTCTTACTAAACTGTTTTTGGCAAATGTGACACGTCTTCTCCTGTGCAAGAGATTTTCCTGCGGATTTTGATCGACTGGTTGACTTCTTTTTGCTTGGTTTTAGTCTATTAACTAACAACACTTCACAAGCATCTGGTGCCAGATAAATAATGCATGCATTACCAAGAACCTCCAGAGCAGTTTGCAGTGTGTCGTCTGATTTCAAACCAGTAGCCATGATTAGGGAGCACTCATTCTTAGCAATAGATTGCACAATCTCTCCAAATAAAGCATTTCTTACTCCCTCTTCTAGAGTAATGTGTGATGAAATGTTTTGTTGGCTCCCATCAGCAGTAGAAGGGGCCATCAAGTTCGTCGTTTCTGATTCACGTTTCATAGAGGATGCATGTTTTTCCTCATTGGTGGCCATCTGATCATGTGACGACACCAATATCCTGCACGCATCGTGTGTCAAACCAAGCACCCGAACTTTGTGCAAGGTATCCACGATTTGCTGTAATACAGTCTCTTCTTTGCTTCCTTCTAGTAATGCTAAAATAATCCCATTGCTTTCCACACATGTCACTATCTCTTGGAAGATTGCATCTTTCATAATATCAACACCAGACTTGACCACAAGAAAAGAAGAATTTGCTTCTTCTATCTTCTTAGCATTTGATTCCATTTTGTGTGAATGGTATCTTAGTATGGTACCTTCACTTTGAGTACCTGAAAAAGAGAATGGAAGTCAACAGTCACCTTAACTGACAAACAAGAAATACATATACAATTACAGCCCTCTAATGCTTTGTAAGTTTTGGTCCCCCAACACCACCCCCCTACCATCTTCCACCCAAGTCTCATTGCATTACAGATATGTGCTTCCATGCCTGAAGGTGAAACTTGATAACATATTGACAAAGATTTCTGAGCTGCACAGTATTTTAAGATAAACAACATAGATTTTGTTTAAATTAACTTTTAATGCAAGAAAGTTGCCTGTGAAAACTTTTATTCAAGCTGTAAATCTGCCTGTGCATCTTTGGTTAAGTTATTAACTATTGGTATAGAGTTCCTACTTAAAGTTTAAGACAAGATATGCAATTGGCTAGTATAGTACTGTAGTAGCCTTTACTATAGTTACAAAGTTATTTTTTGCCTGGCCAAACACAATCTGGCCAAACCTGGCCAAACACAATCAGTTATCAGTAAGGTTAAGTCCCTATACTGATTCGGCAATACAGTAGTTCAAATGCACGAAATATTATTCATGTGTATACATATTTGTCAAACCACATTCAACCTACTCACTGTCTAAAAGGGGCTATGTTACTTGTTAGGATAAGTAGAAAGTAGGCCTAAACAAAACCAGGGCTAGGTTGTAACGTTAGGCCTAACAACAGAGTAGGGCTAGCCTAGTGGTTGTACTTGTAAGCTGGATTACATTACATTTACAAAGCTGCTACGACCATCAAGCCTCTAACCTCAAAACTACGACTTTTGAGGCTTTGCATCAAAGCGAGAAACTGTAAACCAAACAACATATTTACCTCAATATCTACAGTGGCATTTCATTTTAGGTTTAACCAGACCGCCAATGTTTTGATCGCTGAGATGGAACGGTACATTCAGTCCAAATTGTTTTTGCCTGGGTGTTGGCTCCTATCCGATTAGAAAACTATTGTCAGGTGCCATAATTTAATCAGATTGGTAATACATAAAGTATGTAATAAAACATAATGTAACATTTAGGAATGTAATTAACAATATTAATCAATTATAAACAGTTTAAAATGCTTTGATAAAACTTGTTGTTTTAAATTGAGTAGATGAAACGTTAGTTACAATGCGAATTTTAGACAGATTTCATCATTTCTGATATTTTCGTCTCTAAAGGTTACGTGTACCGCTGCGCTGATTGATGTCACAGAAATGTCAGACAATAGCACGGCTGACTTGACGAATGCGATCATTTAGCCAATTAATTTCCTAACGAAACTTCTGTTATTCATCATTACTTCGAAGAAAATGGAAAAGCTGTATCACGAAACAAACAAGTTAGCTTCTTTCAATGAAAATTTATACTTTAAATTTTTGTCGTGAAACTAGGCCTAACGTTAGACATGTAACCGCTACTTTGTATTAGTTTAGTACTAGGCTAGGCCTCAGTGTCAGCATATTATAACATTCGTAGTCGTACCATTTCGAAACATTACGCCAAAAACATTAATCTATGGTTGAGCTTATGAGGCGGCGGTGAGGGGAAGTGTGGATACGAAGTTCGGGTCCGAGGTAGGGTTGAGAGATTGCCGAAAATGCCAAGGTTGTACAGTTTGCAGGCCTATGTAGACGAAATCATACAAGTCTTTAAGAATTAAGTGCTATATACAGTACCTTCTACTTATTTACAGACTTTCCAACATTGAGGAAAATTTATGAGTGTGATCAGCGGCAGTGGGGGAGGGGTCTAAGGAAAAATTTTCGTATTTTTGACTGCCTAGCTGCAAAATGGTGCATTCTTTTTCAGTTTCTCTGAGTAATTTTATATTGAGAATTTCATCATCATATATATATTATTGAACTCAACAAGCATGACAATTCTCAACAAAGA
>JAIPMN010032971.1:0-15177 GCA_020650975.1 Apostichopus californicus
TTATTTTTGTGTTTTTACTGAACACAACCAATTTTAAATATAGGGAGTAAGTATGTTAAAAAGAACACCTTTAACTTTTCTAACGTTTGAAATTCAGTTCACCGAGCGGAACTACAAAACCAGACCTAAGCTATATGTTCCGTACCTGCCACCAGGCTAGTAAATTGTTAATGTTGTATATATACAGTAGCGTTACAGGTGATTACCACGAAGACGACAGAGAGCGGTAGGTCTCGTTTTTCCCAACACATTAGGTTTAATTTAATATTTTATTCGGAAACTGTTTGGACAGATACGGATTGATTTTCCTCGTGCCCATGTTTCAATTTGATTAACTTCATTGAGAATAAGAAGCACTTGGGGAGACTAAGTTAAGTTTACTCTTATCACTGTCAATCCAAACTTAGGCTACTGTAGTGTTGCCTACTGTAAGTGTAACTTACCAGGCTAATTGAATAATGTAACCCAGCCTACACTTGCAACTGCAAGTTTATTTTAAGAAAAGTTCACAGTATAACTAGGCTAAATTCATAGAGCAAAAGCAGCAGTAATATGACATCGCGGTAATAATAAATTATTAACACCGTTCAGCTTTTTTTGTTAGTCCTACTTTACCCAAGGCAAAACAGTTGTTGCTATCCTAAGTAGTAGTTAGTAGTAGTACTGGTGAGTAGTACATTCATTAGGCTCTTGAGTCTTCTCACTGAGTTATCATTAGAAATGATGAAAAACAGGTTATTTAGCCTATGAATCCTTACGCATTTAGTCAAACATAATGGGAGTTAAAATGTTAGGCAGGTTTCTATCAGATACATATTTTTCCTCCTTTCTTTACCTGCTAGCCAAAGTCTGTAATTTGTTATATGGTTAGGCCTACCATTAGTTTCCACCTCAGCTATTTTCTGCCACAGAAAAACACTGCTATCCTCCATTTCAAAAACACCCTTTTATATGTGAAATTTTGTATTCATGTTCAAATATCCATACAAACTGAAAAGTTATGTTAGCCTAAGAAAGGTAGGATCACATTTTTAATAACAAATAATAGTAGCTGATCCATGGTGGATCTATATAGTATTAAGCAAGAAATATGTCTTTATATTGCTACTTTTTAAAATTAATTTAAATGAGGTAAAGGTAGATTGATAGTGGATAATCAAGAAAGGGTCAAAAACATCTTAGTTTGGCAGTCATACTTATCAAGAAACATCTATTTTGCCAAAACAGAACCAAGGAAAGTAACTTACTGCCATTATAACCATGTCTTTAAGTTTTGACTGGAATGCATGCTTTTTAAAGCAGAAATTAATTACGGAAACTAAAGTTCCCCTTCTGACATTCACTGCAACTGTAAGTACAGTATCCCCTTCCTCAGGACCCTGTCATGCTAAAATGGATTAATCTAATTAATCTACCAAAGGCATTTTAATGTGGAGTGTAAAATGCAAATAATGCAGGTTTAGGCAAAATGTTAAAACGCTACTTCTTCATTGAATGTAGGGGTATTTTACAGCAAGAAAGTTGTTTGTCATTCACAAAATATTTTGAGAATAACACTTCTCATCTGTTACTTACTTTAATTAATTTCAAATAATGTAAGAAAGAGAGTTTTCATACAGTTATAGTAGTCAGATGTTTTATCAAAGAACAACAACTTGGCTGCTGTAAAATACCACTAACAAATAAATGGAATAATTCAACCAGGAAAAAAAAAGACTTGATCACAAAGCTCATCATTTGTAAATTAAAATTCAATGCAAAATACTGTACTTCTACGTATATCATGATCATATAACATTATATCTAGCCTAACAGTATAAATTTCAAGAGTAGCTAGGTTTCATTTTCACAGCTCATACGGTAACGCAATCCCTACGTTAATTGTCATGGTTCACTTTAACTAACAATGTTCTATCATTTTTTCCCATTAATTTTCAGATATTTGGATGTGGAAAATAATCATTTCATAAGATCGACAAACACATCAGACTGATTTGAACAAAAAGAAAAGTTTTTTTTATTTCCCGGGTTATCCTTAAGGGCTTTCTCCCCTCCTGCGCCAAGTCCAATAATGGCCACCTGCAGGACAGCCTTGGCCGTTTTGGTGCTATGTGTTCTTTTCATCTTGCCAGTCGTATTCAGTCTGGCTATTTCTTCGATATCAGTGCCTTATGATGCCCCTCTAGGATACGACATTGCCACAATAGAAACAGATGGAGAGACTGTCAAGCTTAAGCATGTCGATGATGCCTCGAAAGTGTTTAGACTTTCCAAAGAGGGTAAACTTTCTCTGAAATATCCATTACAAACTCTACTGCACAAAGGGAGGACTGCGGTCGTGGTGGTTGTTCAACACGGCCACGGCTTTGGGGGATGGGAGGAGCTCATCAACGTGCATATATCAGGAGTGAACAGCAAACTCCATTTTACTGAAAGTTCCTGCGTTGCTACGGTGGCGGAGAACAGTCCAGTCGGAACCCCGCTGAAAGGCTTGGAGAACCTTTCCGTTTGGCGAGGTGACGCCCAGGTTTTGCAGGTGCAGCTTACCGGGCTGGGCAGCGAGATCTTTACCACAGAGGTTTCCTCGGACGACGGACAGATCAGAATGTTCACCAACAGCATTCTCGACAGGGAAGAAATTCAATCGTATGATTTACGCTTGTTCATCACTGGGGACGGACCAAATCCCGAAACAGCAGAGGCAGAGATACATGTAGACGTTGGAGACCAAAATGACAATCCACCCGAGTTCTTTCAGCTGGAAAATGTATTCAGCATAGCACTTTCATCACCTGTTGGAACCGAGGCTGGGAGTATCCATGCTGTGGATCGAGATTCGGGGGACAACGGCGATGTGACATACTTCCTCATCATGGAGAGTCCATACTTCGACGTCGACTCAAAAACAGGTGTCATCTCTGTCGTGGCTCCAATTGGAGAGGCCGGAGAATTTAACCTTTTCTTGTTCGCACAGGACGATGGTAACCCATTCCTCACATCGGAGAGTGCTGCCCAAGTGAAGATCATCGTAAAGCCTCTTTCTCCCGACTTTGTACCCTACGGAAACGACATGCTTTATCCTGCGGACCAGATAATGGAGTTCAAACAAGCCAGATCGAAACGTGACGTCAGGATTGTATCCATCGACGTCGAGGAGAATAGCCTCCTCGACACATTCATTGGGACAGTCACCGATAATCCACAGGACACAGATGAGTTCAGCACCAATTCTACTCTCTTTGCAGTGGATCAATTTACTGGAAATATTACTCTCAAGATGGCGCTTAACTTTGAGCAGGAAAGTCGTTATACCTTTATCGTGCAGATCGAGAATGTCTCTGACACAGGTTTGTTGAAGTTTCATTTCATTGTTTGTATTTCTTGTTTAACTATTTGGGGGTCGGAAAGCCTCACAACCAACAGACAATCCAGCCCGTGGATCTGATATATAGAAATGAGTGTCAATATGTAAGAATTGACAGTTTTGATATTCTCTACCATCACTGACAGAAGAACCTAATACTCATTGTACCTGGCTGAAATCTGTTGTGGCTTCAAATAATTGATCAATGTTAATTGTAAGATTAGACCCAAATTGAAAAAAAATAATAAAAACAATTAACAAGAAAATAACAACTTAGATTTAATCAAACTAAGTTCCATAACTATTTGTGTTTTCAAGTCATTGTACTCTGGGAATCATTTTGTATTTGTATTGAGAAAATATGAAGTTGTTTTCCAAAAAGCGAGTTATTGGAATTGAAAACACAGCCGTCTTTTATCGTTTGGAATTGAGTGCTTACTTTTGATTTACTTGAAAAACTCTAACATAAATTCACAGACAGAATCAAGGAAAATGATATCTCTTTACAACAAACTGTATTTCCTTTCCGTTGACCCTTAGGAAGCAAATCGTAAGTGCAATTGAACACAAGTGTTGGGCTTAGAAGGCAAAGCAAAAATACAAAACTTGTAAATTTGAAGGCAAAAATGGCAGTAAGACCGAGCCAGCTGAAGACATCAGTAATGCTCCACCTTATTGATCATAATTTGAGTAAATGAGTTCCTGAAAAATCTTTTCAGTAACAAATCAATTTTATTTGTAATCTTCTTCACATTTGACATATTCTACACCGCAGACCAATTTCAGTTGTGCGAAATAGTGGAGATATGCCTTCAATATCAATTTCAGAAGAGGCCAAGATATTCTTGGTTTTACTGTTCTGCAGGTCTTGACTTCCAAGACAATTCTTTCAGTGATAGTATTAAAGCAAAATAATCTAATAATTGGTCAAGGAAAACAATTGATTTTGTTTTTTGTCTGTTTTTCATGAGAAGTAAAATTCATAAATCTGTAAAGCGCTTTATAACATTACAACAGTAACACTTAACTTGACTGTTCTATTTTTTAATAAATTTATATTAAAAATTTTAAATTGAAATCCTGCTAACCTTAAAGTAAATGCCATCTTTATAGTTCTACATTTAAAACAACAGCTAAGGTTACATCTACATTCAAATCATTGTCAAATTTAGATTTTTGTGTAACAAATCTTTCTCATCGTAAAAAGAAGCCAACCTATGTTTGCTTAGTTTTACTAGTATTTGCACAGCTTATCACAAGTACTCTCAGATCAGCTGAGTTGCACCTAAAGAATTTATAAAGAACTCTGTTTGCTTTTTGATGTAAAAAAGACAAACTTATTTACATTGCCTACTTGATCTAGAGTGCGGTTGTGTATTAAAGAAACATTTTGATATGGTATATTTGATAAAGGTTCATGTACATATGTTTTGGCTGTGTCCTGGATATGTACAGTACAGTGGTACTACTGACTCAACTGTTCAAGAGAGATCACTTCACTGGAATCTTTAGTAAAGTAGTTTGAACCAGCCCCCCAAAAAACCCATAATAAATTTAAATTTATTATAAACCCTGTCTTGTATGAATTTTGACATATTTTCAGTTTGAGTCATCGGAATTATTGCCAACATGGACACCTTTAAGCTTTTGACTGACAGGAAGGGGAAAATGTTGTTATGCAGATAAGTAGATGATTTAGGCAAGAGACAGTCTGTAGTCTAAACAGTCTAAACAGAAAACAACATTACTGTACTACTTGTGCCTGTAACATATATTTCAAACAATTTACAATATTAGATGTAAAGATAAAACAATGTGTACATATAGTTAGTGGAGTAAATAGACAAATTTCAGACATAGTGCATAAATCAACTTTTATCAGTGACAGAATAACACAGGATGCTTGTATACTTTGTTTTTTACCTCATACATTTATTCCATACTCTCTGTCTTTGAAAAGTTACCTTGTGCTGTTAACGTTCAATTTTTTTAGTTTAACGATTTTTTTCAGCAGTACCTAATTATCTCTGGTCTTATTTTAGGAGAATGGAAAAGTAGATCAAGTATGTTCTGACGGCGGATTCATCACCAAAAAAAAAAAAAATCTTCTTTCCCGGTTCATTTGAGGGTGGGATGGAGGGTTTGTGGAGGGGAACAGGGAGGGCTTAAATGTCACTGTGTATAGTATTTTAATTGTTGGCATTGTTGTTTCATATCCTGTTTATTCAGTTTTAAGCCAAGACATGACTGTACTGTATATATATACACACTAAAGTACACACATCTAGTTCCTGATTATTATTCAGTTCACTAGTACTACCATGAAATTCCATGAATGCTTAGTTTTGTCCAAATAATAGCACCTTTTCATGTCCTTTTGTTCTGGGGGATTAATGCAGAATTTTCTTTCAATTAGTCACAGATGAAAACCACAAAACCCACAGTGCATTGAGTACAGTTACACATCTGAATGCCAGACACTGACTGTGTGTGTACTAGTACACAAAGATAGCTATTGTGTGTTCCGTGTTGCATACACTTTTGACCCACTATATGGTGTGTATCAGACAGTGTTAGTACCATGTTAAATACAGTAGTGTACAGTATATGTTAAGTATTATTCACCATTTGTATCAGTCATATTTTTCTTAAAACACTGGCAGTTAATTAATACTGGAATATTGTAATATCATGTTTACTGTGTGTGGTTTATTGTGTATCAAAATTGGTTTTTGAATGATCACAATAATAAGTAAGAATGTTTATTGCCATGAAGGGATTTGACAACTCAAAAACTTTTGACAGGTAGGAAAATGGGTATTCTAAATATATTCATCAGTCAGAGGAGGCCCTTCCAAGTTGACAAACAGTGTTAGTAAGCACCATCATGCTTCTTATACTGTACTTCAAGCATATATGGAAAAGAAATGAATGCATCATCTTTAGCTACGATATGCCTTTATTTTGGCACTTTAAAAAGTTTGGAAGCCTTGTGTAAATGCCTTTGTCATATGACCAAATTTCTTGAGGTTAAAACTTCCATTGGTGGCTTAGTGGCTTTAGATATGTTGTTGTAACATTCACTGGTTTCGTTGTGAACACGTGTATCAATGAAATTCACTGCAAGCACTTCATGTAAACTTGTCTGACATGTATGTGAATTTCAAAAGACTGTCTGTGTGTAGTGTGTACATGTATTATACTGTCAACATGATACTGCATGAAGTCCACTGCAAACTTGCATAATTTTGTAATGATGAAAACAATAAAACAGTAATTGGATATTTAATTAAGATAAACTTATGTTCAGAATCAATAGCAACAAAATAGGCTGATTAAACATTGATCACATTCCAAAGGGAGTTAAAAGGATGCTCAGTCATGATGGAGTCAATCTTTAGTCAACTCTAAAAACATCAATGTCGGAATTCATGCGTACAACCTCAAATAAACTAAGCCAATGTATTGTCGATGTCATGACATAACATCCAAATCCAATCATGACAATCAAACGAGAACAGCACAGACATGAAAACAGCAGCCCTTTAACCTGTAGGAGGTACAGAACGTATGGTATTTAATGGGCATCACTTTGTAACCATTCCCTTCAGATCTTACAATGTAATACTAATGTGAGAGGTTCCTTCCAAGTTCCAACCTTTCCTTTCCATTTCAAGTAGTCAAAACAACAGACTCTGATAACAAGGACTATTTTCACTGGCCTCATTCATATCAATGTCGTACCAGTGTGAGTTACATGCACCAGACTATATCTTATGAAAGCCGCCTGCCTGCCATAACAAGGTGAGACATAAACCATGGTATTAAGGCGGTTAGAACACTGAAGTATTACCCTACTGACGGTTAATGCACAGCAGACTACATGCACAAAGAGCCTCTGATTGTGGTCTGAAATGAAGACCAGCTGAGTAACACTAACGGAATGCTCAACTATAGAAACAGAAATAAACACTACATTAGAAGGGGAGGGTAGCAGAATGGTAGACGATATGTATATCACTTGAATTGGAGCTTCAGTGTACTCTGTAGCGATATAGGACAGACTACAGGCTGAGTACAGTACATACATGTACTTAACATTAATGAAGGATCCATGTGAAGTCATGATTGATTTTTGGCTAAATTTAAAAATTATTTTCAAATGTTTGCATACATGTAGTGATAATAAAGAGTGGTAAGTGTGAGTTTCAGTGAAGCTTTTCATTTCCTTACAATATTAAAAGCTTTAAAAAAAAAAATTCTTGTATCAAGAATTTGTCTGTAAATTTGAACATTATGGAGATATTTAGTGCAAATGGAAGAATCAGAAGCCTGAGAAATGAAATAAACTAAAATTGCTTTTTGTCTTTTAGAAAGAAAGAGAAGGAATTGTGACAGTTTCTACCAAAGTTGTTACTATATTAATATATCTGTAAAAGCCTAGTATATATTATTGAGTGTGATTCAAGACTTACAAGGGGCTATTGTTGTCTGACAATTATTTGGTACCTATTCAGTATTCACAGTACTTGGTATTTAACATATATACAACCAGTAGTGCATCAATCTTACATTTGGATAGTGTTGAACACAACAAAAATGTTTCCCCTGGTTACATATATTACAAACCTGTATTGATCCATTTTGATTCTTTACAACCGTGTTGCCTTGCTAGTACAGTACCCTGCTATGCATACATCCAACATATTAGTATTAATTAAGTTCATGTGTAATTTTCATACAGAAGGAAGCTCACTGTGTGAGATGCCCTGCAGAAATATACACTAGAAGCTCTTTACTGTAGAGATAACAATACAATAACAGTACAAAGCAATGAAGTTATTAATTAATAATTCACATTATAATTTGATGTGTATATCACATTAGTTTCTTTAAATCTACAGTTCGTGCATATTATTGTGGACTGGAAAATGTACTTTCTTGCTGCCAATCTATTGTAGAATAAATAAATAATTAAAAAAATTCTTAGGTGTGCAGCAGGGAATTTGTGCTAAGCCTACAGCATCTCCCTGTAGCTGTTGCTACAATAGTTCTGTATTGCGAATATATACAAGTTTGCAGTATTGTCAATGTTACTGTTGTTAGCAAATAACTACTGTACAGTACGTTAAAATACTTCAGTTCTGACATGTTAATTAGGCGACAGATAAAAACTACCCAGCACAAACACAGGTCAACACTGTGTTGTCAAGTTTTGTAAAATGTGCTGGCATGTTAAATGAAAAAGGCTGTCAGTGATGCAAAGAAAACAGGCCAATCTTGGGACAGATTAGACATGAAGGCATGCGACTAACAAAATTATACTGTACTGTGGTAATTGGATATCATCTGTACATTAGAGGATATATAGTTTGAACTAAAGAATATATATACTGCAGGTTCTAGCATGGAGGTAAAAACAGCTGTTTTTACCTCCATGGTTCTAGGACCTACGTGCAGATGTAGCGATCAACAAATTTGAAGTGCGCGGCTATTTCATTTATACCTAAGTTATCAAATGTACGATACTGTAAATTCAGTGTTTGTTAAAGTGACTGAAGTTGTGTGGATTTTCCATGAATTCTTACAATTTTCGAAAATAAAAGATGTAATGGAAAGTTTAAATTATGGGCCACTAGTTAGATGTAATTTTGCATAAATTTATGAGATATCAGACTTGGTTTGCACATCAGGTTAACTTTTGGTAATTTGTTTGAAAACAAAAGATATGAACTTCAAATGAACATATTTATAAGCAATATGTGGCTATTGAATAGAATTTTCACAAAGATTGTGGTATATTCTTCTTTTGAATATGAGTAAGAAACAAAGAGTTAAAACCCTTGAACTATCCATTAAAAAGTCAAATGCAACATGTCCTTGATTCGGTGCAGTAAACCACTAGCACCATTACAGTGTTGTTCATCATTGCCAGCAGCTTGCCTTTATAAAAATGCATGGTCAGAGGCTCAATTAACAAAAGAACAGATTATGGTGCTAGACTTTGTTACAGTTTAAAAATCTGTACACTGCCCTGAGCTGTCTGCTTCGCCTTAAGGCAAAACAACTAAATACTAATTAGACGAAATGAAATGGATTAATATAATAAAGAGTCAACCTTAACATATATGTGCCCTTGAGGTGCTTGTCAATAGAGATATTATAATTCACATACATGTAGTAGTAGTACAGTACTAAATATTATTAAAGATGTGGAGTATTTGATATTGGTTTGTTTTCTACACAGACTGTTTGTGGTAAAACTCCATACAGTACATATCATGATAATTTAGACAGGTGGTCTCTTGTGAATGGTCTGCCATGATAGGGTAAACCTTGTGTAAATGGTTGATGAATGATTTATAAGTCACCAATTATGTAAATAATTAAAACTTTCTAATTTTATTGATACAGTTTTTATATCATTTAGAGTTTTGTGGTTTAGCAGCTCTTTTATAATACAGTTCTCATTTTTGTTAATGTCTACACAGGACCCCCCCCCCTTCCCCTCATGAACATATGTTATGAGCACATAGCCACATTTACCTTATTTTGTTTGATGCCATGTTTTTTTGTGAATGCAACATACAAATTTATGAGACTGGAAACTATCGGGGGTACAAGATATTCAACAGGAGGTGTGTTAGTGGAGTACATCATTCTTACAAGGAATTATCCAAATTCCAAAGATATATACATATATTGCAGTGTTTTTTACAAGGCAGTTTATGTTGACATAACTAGTTTATGACCCTGGTATTCAAAGAAGGGAGGGGGGATCAAGACCGGAGACCCTTTCTTTGGATGAAACAGAAAAATTTTGATATTTGTGAGAGAAAGTGGAAAAATCTTGAACGTAGACTACTTCAAAAGTTTCAAAATATGACATCCTTTTGCAACTAAACACCTGCCCTTATTCATCCCCCCAAAAATTCTCAAGTAGGAGGGTGATATCTCCTCCCTTACCCTTCCCTAGGCCACAATATCTTCCACTGGAGGGTTGCCAAGACGATGAAGGTAAAGATTAGGGTCGCCAAGCAAGAATGGTTTGAAAATCAGGGCTTTTTGATATATTACAAATCCATAAACCCTTACAATTACAATTATGCAAATGTCATTGAATACTGTAGAGCTCTTCAAACTGAGATAGCTTGGAAACCAGAACATGGTTTTGTAATGCTTATCAAGTATTTGTTACTGACTGTAGAGGAACCATTATTAGTATTGTACACTACAGCATACAGTTTATGTATGTGTATATGTATGGCAGTTGCTTTGTGCTTCATATGCCTTGATTGTTGTCACACTTCATAGGATACTGTATATATTTGTGGGTTGTGGCTGATAAGCTTCTTAACTATTGAAGCAATTTCTTTATATGCCTCAGTCACCAATCACAATGCGAATAATACACTTGGCTGCATCGTTCTATAACAGTTCCTAAAATTGTGGGTTTTAATTGGTTTTAGTCACCCTGCTGTATGTTGACAAAATATTCCAGTTTGCACTGTGTATCATACATTGTGCAAACTACAGTTTAAGATAGATATATTAGAAACAAGTTGTACACTCTGTATTGTTACTTTGACAATGGAACTGCATGTCATTGTTTTGCAAGTTCATACTGTAACTCGTGTAACCTTTTGGTTAGTGTGTAGGAAGTGTTGACTGTATTGGTTTGGAGTAGAGCCAAATATGTTAAACATTAATTAAGATTGTGTTGAATTTACATTTCTGTTTAATAGCAGTATACCATCTGACCTCCTTCCCTTCCTCAGGACATATTCTCTCTTGGGTCATTCCCTTCTTACTTTGCTTCTCTCTAAACAGTCTTCAGTACTGTGTGCTACACCTTGTAGTTGAACATAGATGAGTGTAGAGAGCCGATCCCAGCTGCAAACCGCCTCTCTCTCTCTAACTTCATCTCCATCTCCTAAGCTCTCCTTTGAATTAATTGGAAGTCTATGCATGCTTCAGTGACATGTTGATTAATGGCTCGGGTCACACATAATTGAGTCGGTCTCACAGGGCTGCTTAAGCTAATCTTTTGATATCAATCAAGTGGAAAGAGAAATCTGGTTAACATGATTGAAATGACTAGAGGCTAGAGCATGTAACAAGTTAGTACATTAATGTGCACCATTAGTTTACATGCTATTACATGTACTGCATAAATAATGCTAGATGTGGTGGCAACTAGTGTGCTGTTGTGAGGAGTAAAGACACCCACAACAATTGGACAATTCAATTTTACTTCAATGTTCAATGCCCTGTCTACTACAATAAATGCAACAGCTCAGCAGTAACTGCTGAGATAGTAAAATACAGTGCATATATACATATGATTACTCTGGTCCTTAGTGGAGGTCCTAATACATTGAATTTCAATTTGTGTAAGAAAGTGAATTTTATTACTGATAGTCCCTTTCTCATCAGATATTGATGTTAATAAATCACCTGGTACAAGATAGGATAGTTCAAATGTAAAATAGGAAATTGCATTGCATCTTACTGTCTTGGTGGAGGAAAAAATAAGGCAGGTTTTTCAAGTCAGTTGGTGTCGATAACTTTTTCAAGCTTTTAAATCCCATAACAATGTATGTAAGCAATAAAGATTTAGTTATGTGTTTAATTCAAGTAAATAATTCAAAAGTTTTGTGTTAATCAAATCAAAATTTTCAGTTTGCATACATATGATTTATGCTAAATTTATGAAAAATTGTCAACACAGAAAAATGTTGTGAAATTAAAAGAAATTCATCTCATACTTGCTGGTTAAGCTTCTATTTGGTGAATTTTTTGTTAAAAGGTATCCTAGTACGATCAATTGCAACCTTATTTTGGAGTATTCTGTAAAATTTGAAAAACTGCTGTGAAAGTGCCAGCTAACATGAAAACAATAATAAGTATGGGTTTGTTTCATGTATAATATTAGTAGTGAGAACTCCTGTGCTCTCTTTTCAACTGTGGTCCTTGTCAAAATATAAAATGGGGACTTTGAGAAATAAAACCTTCTTCATCAATTTAAAATTAGACATCACTGCCATTCTCACTTACAAGATCTCAATTAAAACTAAATATTATAATTCCCCATCTAGCTATGAATTATGAATAGTAGCCTCTTCAGGATTATATACAAAGAACATAACAGTTTGCATTACATACAGTGCAGTATGTAAGTCTTTGATTTCTAAACATTAATTATGAAAAATCTTTGCTTTTTCTTCAGAATCAGTTGAAAAGGTTGAAGTGAGCGTGTCAGTGCTTGACGTCTCCGATCCACCCTTCTGGACCAATACAATTCTGCCTTTCATAGCTGTTGTGCCAAGTGATGCCCCTCAAAATGCCCCTGTATATCAACTTATGGCTGACGACGAGGATGGAAATGCCCTTCTACGGTTTTACATTCGTACAGGTGTGTAAAAATTATCAACACTTTGATCGTTTGACATTAAAACTTTTTTTTAAGGAAAAACAAATCGAGACGGAGATAACACACCAGTGCTGATGGAACATCCCTTCCCTCTACATTGGATCCATGATATGCTGTATTGTAAAGTTTAAGATGTAGCGTACAATAAGTGGTATAGTGTATATTGAATGTGTGTGTAGCAAGTGGTATGACAGATATTTATAGTAAATAAATAAAGATCAACACAGTAGAAAAATTCCACCTTTACGACCGGTTTCATCCTTTTGGGACGAAACCGGTTGTGAAGTGGAAATTTTCTGGTGTGTTGATCTTTATTTATTTACTACATATATATAATATATTATATAGATATTGATATTATTATGGTAGCCTGTAAGTGCAGTGATATGTTGTTCCCCATGTCAGTCTTTCTCTTTTACTGGTCCTAGGCGAGGGTTTCTACATCGATGAGGAGACAGGTGAGATCAAGACCGAGCCGGGATTCGTCTACTCTTCGGACGATGCTCCTTACATCCTCAGCGTCTATGCGGAAGATATCAATTCTGTCTCTGAGGATGATGCCCTGAGACTAGTAAATGGGCAGGTCAACATCTTTGTTGATAGCCACCCTCCTCAGTTCACAGAAGATCCTTACCAGGTCATGGTATCGGAAGATGTGCCAACTCAAGAGTAAGTGTGAATGAAAAAATTGAAAAGATTTCGCTCACGAAAATGTAGTGTTTCTTCCTGGCTGGTAGATTCGGAAGGAGGAGTTAGTGGGCAGTGCCTAGGGAGCGAGGGCGCAGTGCTAAACTATTCCAAATGTGTAGATAGGTAGATGGGAAAGTGCAATAGTGGAGTGGGAGACTGGTAAGTATCGTCGCGTTGGGGATTTGGCGTAAGTGAAAACGGAGTCGTAAAAACACGCGTTTTCCTTCGGAATGGTAAATTTGGAAGGAAGAGAGAGTGCGCGGTGAACTGTGGGAGTGGTCACCGGGGGCGCAGTGCTAAAATTATACCAGTGGCGACTAGGTAGACTAGGAAATGTGCGTTAGTGTTGTTGGGGACAGGTTAGAGAGGAGTGAAGTAAATGTTTCAATTAGTGTTTTAATTTATAGTATAGTATAGTCAACCTTGTTTTGCCTTGTGATTCCCTGATTTTTCCCTACAGAGCACAATTACGCAACTTTCATACATGTATATCAAAAACCGTGCAAGTACCGTTAATGTGTCTCTTCCATACGACCTAAGCAATGTGAGATTCATTGAATAAAACCATGCAACTGTGTTGACAAGTTATAATATTCACTGTTTACTTAAAAGGATCATTTTACTGGACAAACAATGTTTACTGTATCAATAAACAGATCCTGCCTATTGACACGACCTGGTTTTCATGGTGATTTTACCATACCCATTTGTCTTATGTTATTTGTCTTTACATCAGCACTAACGATGTTCTACTTCTAGCAAAATTACCTGAGAAAACGCTAAATGACTGTTCCTTTTGATATATTGATCTCTTAAAGTTTTGCTTTTTTTAAAACTGAAATTAACATTTGTTCCTCTGCAGTGTTCTGACAGTACAAGCCATTTCATTCACTAATCAAAGGCTGGAATACTCACTGCTACAGGCTCCCCCTGGAACTCCAGACCACGTCATTGATGCAGAGACCGGAGCCATCACTCTCCGAGAAAGAGTGGATCGAGAATTACTAGACCGCTATTTTTTAGAAGTTAAAGCAATTGAACAAAGAGGCGATAGGCTTTCCAGCATTGTGAGGGTATGTATCTGGAAAGCCTTGCAATGTAACTGACTTAATATCATACTTCATTTTATTAATTATCTGGCTGTGATTTGCTTGTTATCATTTGCAATCATTCAGGCCTAACAAAAAGTGCTAATAGAATGTATTGGCTCAGATCAAGTTTCCACTAGCATTTTCTCGAATTACAACTCACATCAGTTTACCGCACATGCCTATGGGAGCGGTCCGATAACATTTGCTGATGATCAGCGTTCACACAGTTGTTATGAAAAGTACAGAAATACAGATTCTTTGACTGATGATTGTCAGCCCGGCGTCTCATGTATGTTATGATCTTAATGTCTACCGGCAGAAAAAAAGCCAGTTCCCTTTTTTCTTTGCAACTGGCATTTAGCCAGTAGATAAACCCACATTTCTAGGTCTCCCATATAAATGAGCATGAGATATATATTTCTGACTTGTTTGCACTATCTTTTGCATATCAATGATGGAAACGCCGACTGGGAAGTTATGAACAAAATGAGAAAAGCAGATCCAGTTTCGTTGATCTTTCTTTATTTGTGACATCAGTTTCGCAGCGGTGAAAAAAAATTGATATGGAGTAATACATTATGTCAGATATTGATCCATAT